>JALPSE010000088.1:36313-56524 GCA_030558545.1 Bipolaris gigantea
CACTATCTTCAGCAGTCTCCTCAGCGGCCTCCTCAGCGGCCTCTGCAGCCTCCGCAGCGGCCTCCTCAGTAGGCTCTTTAGAAACATCTTCGGACGCGTCCTCAGAGGCATCAAGTGCTTCTTGCTGAGATATATCGGCCTCGCTACTCTCGGCTATCGAGATGATTTTCTGATCCTCACTGATCTGCTCGTCAACATCGTCTTGGATATCTTGCCAGGCTTCTTGAGTTCTCCGATCATCTTCTGGTATACCCACAATATCCCGCGCAAAGTCTTGTTGGGCAGTTTCCCCTGCCTGTTGAATCTCGTCTGCCTGCTCCTCGGTGACAGGCTCAACAAATATGTACATGAAGGGTGTCTTGCCTTCGCGTGCTTCAAAATGCATCCTCAGAGACTGTGATCGAGTTAGTAACTGACTACAAGTATGAAGTTGATAGAAATAGCTTACTGTATTGGGGAACTGAGTGGTAGCCTTGGTCAGAAGTTCATCAACCAGGCTGATAGAGACCTTGAACTCCTCGTCTCCCAAGGATGTGTCGTGCTGTCCATGAAGAACAGCATCCATATCCGATAAGCTGAGATACTGAAAGCCAAAGATGCGCTCTATGTTGTGAAAAGCGACGAAAATGCCATCCATTCGCCCCATCCGGACTTGCAGTGAATACTTGAGCAGCGTGGCACGTGTCATGTCGTAGAACTCACGCTCAAAAGACTCCCACTCGCCCAGTGCATGTCGTAACTGGTAACCCGAGCCTTCTTCGAATTCTTTGTGGTTCATGCGGATTGAAACAACAGCCCGTGTCTTCAAATCGAAAACCCCGGTTCCGGGGAGTCGGGGGTCGACTGCATCCAGTTGGGACCGCATCATAATATTGCCTTGCTTGGAATAGTGGTAACAGCGGCTGGAATTGTCCTCTGCGGGCGCTTGCTCAGGGCTCGATCTACGATATCTTTCAAACTCGCTTCGCTCGGTTGTGAGCAACTTCTCCAGGGAATGGCCAAGCCAACTCATAATGTTGGGTCTGTCGTAGGACTTGTCTGCGTCAATTGCATAGATGCCGTCCTTATGTCTCAGAAAGACAGCACTGGGGCCTAGCGTGATTTTGGAAAAATTCGGAGACGGATCTGGGAACTGGCGTGAGAGCATGTCGTGGTTGAGCTTTCGAAAGTTGGACAGAACGAAATGGAAGTGCTGCAGGATGCCCGACATGCTGGATGTGGAGCCCGTGAACGTTGCGCCAATGTCCTTTGTCAAAGCGAGCAAGTCTTGGTCCTTGGAGGAAGTCTTGTACTCGCTCAAGGCTTTGAAATTAAACTCTTGGGCTGGCATGATCTTCTCCAGGTAGGGATCGAAGTTGTACACTCTTGACCGTGGGTCCTGCAGTCGGTACACGCCAGGGTTGAAAAGCACGCGGTCAAGTCCGTAGGCTAGCATGGGCACAGGCGGCTTCGCCACTGGCACAGGTTCGAACCTGAGCTCCCCCGTCTGAACTGAGCTTATGTTCAGCTTCTCGCGCTCTTCGGCCTTGCGCTTCCGCGACCCCGGCTTGCGACCAAGGAGTGCATCTTTGAGAGACATGGCGGCGTCGTTGCCATGCTCGTCGGCCGCTGCATCCTCGGTCTCTTCTATTTCACGAGCATTCTTGGACTTTTTGCTAGCCTTTGTGGCCTTTGTAGCCTTTGTGGCCTTTTTAGCCTTTGCAGACTTTGCAGCTTTCTTAGGCACATCTCGCTTCAGCACGACAGCAGTGGCGCTGAAGGGCTGGCGCAGTAGCGGGCGCGGCGGGCTTTGGGCAGCGCAGAAGAGACATGCATGGTTCCAGTGCCGTGGCGAGGCTCGCACCAGTTGGCGACTCAGCATCGGAAAGTGTTGGTGAAGTGAAGAGTGAAGGCGGCGGTTGGGATGAGCGGCGGCAGTGACGCTTCGACATTTTCAGAAAATCCATCGGCGTTTTGTTTTGTTAACGCCGGGCGATCGCCTATCAGAGTGCATCACGTGACGCATAGGAGCAACAGCCGGGACGCGCGGAGAGGGCACCCACACCAGCCAGAGACCCACCCACTCCGCCATTGGGCGCATGTCTTGTAGACAGCAGGACTACTAGCACTACCTAGACCGAGCCCTGTGGACTTTGCGCCCCCCTTCTTCTCCTTCTTTGCCGGTGCGGGGCGTCCTGCTTGTACGTATCTTTTTCGCGTCTTAGGCGCGGACAGGCTGTCGGCCCCTCGTTCAGACAGACGGACGTAAGGTATCATCATCCCCCGAAGCCCTCATGCCATATGCGCCCACCTACGGCACATGAATAATGCGACATCCCCATTGCACCACCGCCGCTAACGCCGTCCCGCTGAAAATCCAAGCCTGACGTGTGCACTGCGACTGCCGCCCCGTAACTTTCCCGCTATCGTTGTTATTGTTATTGTCTTCTTACTTCTTCGCGCATGCGCCTGCACCTGCACCTGCGCCTGCATGTTCATTGGCTACGCCTCGACACTCAGTCCCAACTCCGCTCCTCTGGCTCACCCTCCGCACGTCGACCCCTTCCAACCTAGCTACCGACGCGCATCCGTTGCTTCTTCCACCGAGGGCTGCTGTACTTTCTGTATGCGACATTCGCGCCGCTGAGCTCGTACTGGGCTGTGCGCGCAAACCTGCAACCCCGGAATGTCCAAAGACAAACGGCGGAGCATTTTCGGTCGCAGCTCTCTCAATGTCCTCACCTCCCAGAGCAGCAAAGACGATACCCAGCCCTCGAATCTGCTGCGGAAGCGCCGCACCGCCTCCTTCATTTCGAATCTCTCCGACGTATCACAGCATGCTGAACCATTCACTATCAACGCCTCCATGGGAGCCGGCTTCAACGCCCCAGAACCGCCTGATTCAGCCCGATCTAATCTTTCCAAGAGCCAGCTGAAGCGTGCCAGCTCCGTCTTCAGTTCCTTTCGTGGCTACAAACTTCCCGGCGACGACGACCCTGAGCCCCTCTCGGCAACCTCGACGCGGAACTCGACCGTTTTTGGAGAATACTTGTTCGAAGATGTAAACAGCCTTCAGGTCTTGCACCATGGAGAGGTGCAGACGAGCAGTTCCATGTTCAGGAAGAAGAAGGAATATTTGGTACTGACCGAGAAGCATCTAATCCGCTTCAAGAGCCAGTCCAAAGCAGCCGAGGCTTTTGTCGAATGCGCCCCAGTGCACTTGGTTCCAGGCGATGGAACCGAGTATCGTAAGGCTCCATCTTCACATCGCTTGAGCACATACAGACACAGCCACAGCCCCTCCATTGGATCGACACATGAGCTTCAGTCCCTAGCCTCAGAATCGTCTGGGGATCGTCATCAAGGAATCCCCCTGCGTCACATTGTTGCCGCATACCACTTAGACGACGGACGGCCGCACTTTGCCCTTGAGCTGTATTACCTGGATGATGAATCTAATCATGCCGCTTCCATGACCCTCCAATTCGGCGATCCCGAAGACATGTTCGCTTGGCTCAAGATCATAAGACATGCCGCCAATGCAGCCCGGCTCTGTGATGCAAAGCCCATCTCTGCACACAACTCCCACCTGGCTGCGCGCGTCGTAGAAGCAGAACGTGACTATGTGCCTCCACACTATGCCATATACAAAGTTGTTCTGAGGCCCCAAGGGAAAACCACGGCCAGGTCTTCGTCCGATGATTTGACAAAGGCATCTGCTTCAGTATGTTTTCTTGCAATTGGCGTGCACAAAGTACACATCATCCCATTGTTCAAGCCGCCTTCGCAACGCTCTTCCAGTCCATCCTTGGTGTCTCAAAACACACAATTGTCGCATGGTATCCTCACCCTAACTGAAGTTCGCGTCAACGAGATTGATGATACCTTTCAGTTGACCTTCAGGTACGTGCTCGAATGCCTGTAGCGAGAGCAACTCTGACAGTATGCAGAAAACCTCTGGAAAGACCAAAGGTGCTTCAATTGGCGTCGCTTGCCTCACGAGATATAGCTGTTCGCCTACAATATATTGAATCTTGTCTAAGACCCGAGTGGGAAACACGCCCATTGGATTTCCTGGTCCCCGAGGAGGTACACCAAGACATTGTACGACAAGAGAGCCCACACCCCATGGACCCTGACTCTCTGGATCGCACTTTAATAGGTTATTGTATCGCTTATGACGTCCAGCCGGAGAGCATTAGCTATCAGATCACGTATCCACCAGAAGACTCTCCACGGTTCGAGCTCCTTCCACCCAGCTCCCGGAGAACCCCGTATACTACACTTGAACTCCTTGCTGTAATGCGCGCCCTGAGGTACAACGAAACGTTTGGTGGAATTTCATTCAAGGGTGTACAGCTGGATATCTTGAATGGGCTCAAAGATCCAAATGGCGCAGAGCATCTTTGTCTCAAGACAAAACGCGGCACGTACGCACGCTTGGATATCGAAGAATTAGAGCGATCTTGTCTATTGGTTCAAGAGATCCGCGCGTTGGCTCTGACAAACCGGAAGCTTCGAAGAATGGACTTTTCGGGTTGTATCACGCGGAAACCCAGCGACCACGGGGAATCCAAAGGTAGTGCGAGAGACCAGGGCTGCGCCATTGTGGAAGCGCTGTTTCCATTGTGCAAATACCAAACAACAAATGTCGATTGGATAGCTCTTAACAGAATACAACTGGGGGATACCGACTTGGATTATCTCGTTGCTGCAGGAGTCGAGCGAGCTTGCCATCTAAGGGGACTGGAGTTGAGCGGGTGTGGTCTTACAGACCGTGCATTGTCCCTTGTCCTAGACGCATTGCGTGCGCAAGAAACCACGCTAGAAGCCATAGATCTCTCGTCCAATCCTTTCCGCCTTTCACCAAGCATTTTCGATTCTCAAATCGGTGTGTTTGGCTATCTCACACGACTGAACCTCTCACATCTTGCGCGATCGTCTGGCCTTGAATCTCTGATATCCGTCGAGACATTCCAAGGCTGGAGACTACAAGAATTGATCCTTAGCGGAACATCGCTCAATGCGGCTACCGTCGACGCCATAGCCGGCTACCTCTCTAACTACAAACGGTCTTCAGCCCTTCACGAGATAAAGTTGGATCATTGCTTCCTTACTGGAAAGGACATTGCTTTTCTTCTGCACGCAATGACCGAACATCCGGGCAAGGCTCGGGACCTCCATCTTGATGTCAGCGAGAACCGAATTGAGGAAGACCTGGGTGCGTTAACAAAAGCAATCGCTAATGGCCTCGCCCCGTCGAGCTTCACCCTCCGTTTGCTGGAGTTTGAAGAAGACGCCGACTTTCGGAAGATGATACTCGCTTTGGCCGCCAATAACACCATTCGACAGCTGGACATCTCGCGAGCATCTCTACCATGTGACGCTTCAGAAGAAACGTGCCAAGCATTAGAGAAGATGTTTGCTGATAACAGAAGTCTAGAGTGGCTCGATATTTCTGGCGAAGACTCTCGCCTTGAAACGACCAAATTAGGCGTCGGTATCAACCGAGCGTTGCGGGGACTTCAGCGCAACAAAACGTTGCGTGCTTTGTACATCAGGTGTAAGCTCATGGTCGCGAGTATGGAGCAGTCAAGAAACTAACAGAATTAGATCAAAAGCTGGGCGTACAAGGCGCGAGTACTCTCGCGGATGTACTCAAGGTCAACAATACCCTGCAATACCTATACTGTGAAGATAACGGTATTGCCTTGACTGGCTTCACAGATCTTGTTAACGCGCTTCATCGAAACACCACCCTCCTATATCTTCCGTCCATGCATGAGTCCCGCCAAATGGCGCTCAAGCAAACAGAAGATCAAGTCAAATCAATGCGTGACGATTTGCCAACAAACAACCAATCGAAATCATCCTCCGTTCGAAGCAGAATCGCAAACAGAGTGGTCAGCAAGACTGCAAAAGAGCCCAACTACCCGACAGGTCTTTCAGATCAAGACATCAAGGCCGCGCTGGGGCTGGTTGACGAGAGTTGGGCCAGGCAAGAATATCGTCTGCAGCAGTACTTGACGCGCAATTACAACATCGCACACGGTATACCAACAGCCATGGATGTCGATGAGGAAGAGTTTGAAAGACCAGATACGGCGAACAGTTTAGGCAAGATTCTTGAAAAGGTTACCATCGAGAGCACTCCTACTGCAGAGAAGGATGTACAGCTCGGTAGCCTACTTCCGGAAATAACTACGACGCCGATGATAGACATTGACTATGACAGTACACCTTTAGAAAAAGAGCTCGAATTGTCTTTTGGCAATACATCAGTCGGATTTCCATTCTCAAGGTAGTCAGGCAGACAACTTTAATCACACGTAATCGTGATTGGGCCTCTTCTTTACCACTTCTCGCCCAACATCACTTTGTTGTTGCAAAACTTGTTTGCAACTGCTTTCTTCGCCTGTACATATAGGATTTATTTTGCATATACCTCCCTTGACAGAGGTCATTCGGCGTTTGTTTTCTACCGCAGGTAGCTGACCATTTTGGAGCTCGGGTCGTTTGGCGAAGAAGCCATCTGGTCTGAATGATTTATACTTCTTGGGTACATGCATGTTCTAGGCTTAGGCTCATCTCTGGACGGCGGTTTTTCTTCTTCAAAGATACCATTTAGATTATTACAAACAAGGTTGAGGTTCTGGAGTCTTTTCAAGGAAAATGCTCGAGGTTGTGTCTTTTTGTTGAAATCCAAGTGTGACTAATTCATATGCTTATTGCATCTACGAAATGTAGTCTGTTCAGATTTGAACATTGTGCATTTCCGTCTGCGATCACGCTGCGTGGGGTACACCCCACTCAACAAGCTCACATTTGACATGTCCGAGCTCCGGCAGAAAATGTACGTTGACGACATCATTTCGCTGGGAACGAGTTAATTGAACCTTACACCATCAAACCCAAAACGACAGACGAACCAATTGCAGTCTCGAGAACAGATCACAACTTTTTCAATCCTCTTATGATACCTCGGCTAAGAAGATGGTCCGACAACATGGCAGTTTAGAGAAGGATGAAGAGACGAATCAGGCGGCTTGGGAGGCGGCGCGTGGTGCGCTAGTCGGCGGTACAAAGGTATGAGATGGCGCTCATGCGGACTATGTCTATTATACCCTTCCCTTTATTGTGAATTCAACGGTTCAGATTAAGACGCGAAGCAAGAGAAGGAAAGGAATCGCGAAAAGGCTAGCCGTGGGCGCATGAGCGATTCTCACGTGAGACCCAAGATTGGAGAATGCTACGACTGCGCAGTTCGTGGTTATGTCATTCGCTTGACTTTGTGCTTTATCTGTGTTTTATCAAGGCTGACTGGCCATATGAAAGACATCAAGCTAACTCTGATACAACCAGTGGGGTGCTTTCTTCGCCGTAGGAGGCGGTGTCGCGTACGCGTTTTCCCCACTCTACCGCGGTCTCACTGTTCAATTCAAAACGTAGGATTCTATTCCCCCTCCTTGAATTGCGTGCTGCTCTAAAGCTCATGGTTACTAACCCGTAGATCAGATACATACAAATGAGTGGCATGATACTGGGTGGCATGCTCGAAGCAGACAAGCGCATGGTGAACTACCAGCATCGCGTTAGACATCATAAGAGGCTGGCAAGGGATATGGAGATTTGGAGACGTTACGAGGATACGTATGAGGAGAGAGGGACGCCAGGAGTAGGAGCGGAGAGCGATGTGCATGGTCCAAATGGGAAAAGTGCGTAGAGCTGCATGCAGGAGGATATGGTGAGTCAGGTTGGAGAATCAGGAAGGCCGTCTTATTGTATGATATCAGGCGTCTATTCATTGCCCACACATGCAATCAATGGGTTACATACATGCTTCCGTTTTGGGACTCTTCTTCTAGATGATTCCACGATTTCATAAAAGCACAAGCTTTACAGTTAATCCATTAATAGGAAGGCTCGAAATAGATATGAATAGGATTACAGTAGTACTGAATCCACATCAATTCCAAAGAAACACGCGAATGTTCCATGTAGTACGGAGTAATAATATTGCTGCGTCTGGGTAGTGCGGAGTTAACGGACCAATGACGTGCTTCGTTCTGCGGAAGCAAGGCTGACGTAAGGTCTCTCCACCAACGGCGCGCCGCTTTCTTCAAACGCCACCTTGCGAATTCGCTTCGTCTGGTTCTTTAGGCAGCCCTCCCGCTGTTCCTCGCCCACCACACTTCATTGTCGCATCTATCTGTAGCTGCTACGGCTTCACGCAACAATGGACGTTTTCTGGACGCTCCCCCCGGTCTCTAGGTGAGCTTCTTTCCTCTTCATGTAGCTCTAAGGGTCTCGCATCTAACAGCTTCCCACAGAACCATTACAGCTGCAGCTGTCGTCGTGTCGGCGCTGGGTTATGGTGGCATCCTCAACCTCTACCATGTCGTCTTCGCGACTCAATATGTCTTCACTACCAAGATGATACCGCAGCTCTGGCGACTCTTCTCTGCGTTTCTCCTCACGAAACCGAAGTTCGGCATCCTGCTTGACCCATACTTTCTGTACCAATATGGCAGCTCCATTGAGCGCGAGTCGAGCCGCTTTTCGCAGCCCGGCGACTTTTTTGTGTATACCATGTTCGTCGGCAGTGTTATTGTGGTAAGTACCTGCTCGTAGCTATTCCGCGCCCCATTGCACATACATGTATTTGTCCATATCGCATCGACCCAAGCTGTCTGCGACGCACCGACTACGGTCTCGACCACCTCGACATATCTGCCCGCCCAGTCGAAAACAATCTAGCTGAAGCGGTTCCTGGAATCGAGGAAGAGTACCCTTGCACATCATGCAGTTCCGCTACAATCCAAAAAGGGACTGTGTGGTGTGTAGGCATGGTGGGATTGTCACATACAGATGCGTTGCGAACTCTCTATTTCGCAAGGTGATTTGGGGCTCCCTACATACCTTTACCACCTGTTTTGCTTTGTTGAATCGCTTGTTGTGGCTGCAACCTGGAATGGGCTTGTGCTAACGGTCCACGTAAAGGGAACGGCAGGCTGTCTTTTAGGCTCATACACCTTCCTTCCTGCGCTGTCTCTCGCATACGCATATACCTTTGGCCAGGACAACCCTACGCGATCCGTGCAATTCTTCATTCTCAACTTTGACGCCAAGTTCCTACCCTTCGCCATGCTGTTCCTTACATTCGTCATCGATGGTCCTGATGTAGCGGCTTCGCAACTGACCGGCCTCCTTGCCGCACATCTCTACGATTTTCTCACAAGGATCTGGCCTACTTTTGGGGGCGGAAAAAACTATATTCGTACCCCTCAGATTGTGAAGGGATGGTTCAGTGCAAAAGCCGGCAGTGTCCAGGATAGGGGATATGGCCATGCTGTCCAGGGACGTGGAAGGGCGGCTGGTGCGCCTGGAAGCGGTACGCAGCCGTCTACGGGCAGGACTACTGGTGCGAACACGTCTTGGAATGGATTGGGACCTGGTCGTAGGCTGGGAGGTTAGACGTACGGGCTGAAAATGCCGTGTAGTCGGTTTATGATGGGCACTGCGGTTTTGGTATTACCTGAGCAAAACTCGCCATTGTATTATTAGCATTGCAGTAATTATGTGAATGACGACACTGTAATATGATCTATCCAGCTGCTCTATAGTTGTGCAAATCTTACACACGCAATGATGGGAGAAGAAGCGCCAGAAGCCCACCATTTTGCACGATTTCAAAGAACTTCAAGCTTGCATGTCGTTGATGACATTTGACACATTTTACCTTTTGGCTATATTTACAAATCACTTCATCATACACTGATGACTCAGTCAACACACCCTCTTTACTTTGAGCTCCCAGCCGGGTTCCTCGGCCCATCAACCGCCCGCTCCACATGTCCCGCAATCCCATCCTTGGTCGCATCAAACTGACTTCCAATCACACCGTCTTTGCTAAACGGGCCTCCAATCGCTTGCCCAATGGATCCTACCGCGCCATCTGGATTGACTTGTTGCCCTCAAAGTCAGTACCGTATCAACTTGAACATGGAGCAATGAGCTGGAAACAGGCGAGAGGGCGGTGAAACGTACAGTTCTTCCCAATAGCACCTGCAGAAGAAAGCATACTGGGGTTGTCCTGGGGGATGGCGTTTGTGGATTTGTTGGCGCCGAGCCGATCGGCTGCCGAGGTGGTGCTGTCGGTCATGTTGGATGAGCTGGAGGGATAGGTGGATTTGGGTGTGGATTGGTTTTCGGTGCCCATGCCGAGTTGCTCCATTAGGGGGCCGGTAGACTTGGGCATTTTAGACTTTGATTTTTTTTTCCGAGAAAGGTAGCGGTTGTGTGGTTGAGGGTGGAGATGTTGGGGTTTCTTTTCTTGCTAGATGGATGTGGAATCTGGTTGTAGTTTTTTCGGGGGTTTCAAAGTATTATTTATATTTAAGGTGGTACGTAGATGTTGTGTGACATGCTTGGGTCTGGGGGGCGCTTGTCGTCACTGGGAGATAGGCGTCGTGCGAGTGGGTGATGCGCTTGAGTGACAATCGTGATGTCATGACGACACTTGGACGTGAAATCATCTTCTCAGGCGGGAGAGACAAGAGTCAATGATGTAGTAGGTTCCTTACAGATCGGAACCTAAGCAAGAGGGCTTGTTGTTTTTGCGACTTGTAGATCGTTGGTTTTGGGTATTTGCTGGGTCGGTGGGACAATGGCGGGAATGGCGTTGTGATGGTGTCAGTGGTTTGCATGTTATGGTCATGGCAAAATTCACATGCGCATAGGACTTGAATGGGGATCTGAAACTGCATTCCGTCATCAAGGCTGTCCTCGAAGCTTTCGAGGTTCGTGGCACTGTGAAAAAATGGGTTGAGAACAAAAGGGTGGGGGATGGAGTTCTCAGAGTCTAACTGCGGATGATGTGTCAGTGCGGCTTCTGTGCTGTCGCGTGTTCATGTAAGAGACACATGATAGCACAAGAATGAAATCAAAAGGCAAAAGAAGCTGGAGTGCTCGTTGAATTTATTGCGGCCTTGGTTGCATACTACGCCCAGTCCCCAGGGAGTTTCCGTGTATAAGGAGTTCAAAGTTGATTGTTGCACGAAACCATGCTACCGTCCGCCTTACACAGTGGAATGTAACGTCTCGTGCAACAAAGATTTTAGCTCAAAGTTTAGGGCAAGTACTGTTGTCTCGAGACGTCCAGCATCTGACACTGCAATTGAACAAGATGCATCATGGTGAAGCCTGAGGAAAGAATAACAGCTGCGAATGAAATGTCTATAAGATCTGCGGTAGTCTTAGAATACATCCAATCCGCTGCCTCATTCAACTACTATTTTTTGAGTCACTTTGATAGCATGGTCCTACACAGCCCACGTGTATACGTGGCAACTAGGATAGCAAATGGGTAACTCTCTACCATGCCTCTACCCTTACCCAAGGTCTGTGCGACCACTACCATACCACTAACATGCCCCTGAATCACGACGCTAAAAAACTGACTATGACTACTTGCTCCTAAACCTGCCACCGACCTTTGGAAACGTCAACGGTAACTTGAGTTTTGCAACGAAATGATTGGCAGCCTCTGCCTTTGTGAGCTTCAGGTTTGTGAGATCAGCTTGCGTTGGAGGTGTGAGTCTGCAGCCTAGTTCAGCAAAGTATTGCTTGATTCTATTGGTAATGTTAACGTATGCCTAGATTTCATTCTACGAACAAGGCCACTTACTCCTTGTTTTCAAGTTTGAGATCTTCGCGGAGATCATTGAGGTCGACTGCTTGGTCGTCGACGATGAGAGCTGCAGCTGCAATGTGGGTCATGAGATTATCGACGTTCCAGCGGGGCATTTCGGAGCTCCTAAGAAATGTTAATATCGCCTCTTGTAACTAGGGGATCAGAAACACTCACCCTTCTGGGACAAACTTCCGTCTGATGGCCAAGACACACCCAGCTGGCGCATCCTCACCCATGGCTGCTTCCAGCTTGCCCTTGATGGGTATCTTCTTCGGCCGAGCACCGCCGGCACCAGCCAAAGCGGCGTTAAAGTTTATGCAGAGCAAGATGAAACGCAAGACCTTTAGTTTTTGGATTTGCTTATTCTTGGCGAGCTTGACGATGCGCCTTGCGACGTACTTGCTGGTGACCACGACACCTTGACCGGCTGCAGATGCCTGAACCCAGTCCTTCACGTCGAGCATAGTCATTAGCTCGCTGCCAACAACGGTACTGATTGAGTAGACATCGGCGGGGTATTCAGCTGCGAGATTTGGCACTGGCCGTGGTTTTGAACTGTCAACAGCTGCTGCAAGGTCTTGGCTGGTGGGCATGACACTGGTGGAGGAGGACATTTGCTTCAAAACGTTCTCGGCAACGTCATCGGCTCCGGCGCCACTTTTAATGGCGTTCAGCGTGCGGTCCTCGAGGGCCTTTCTTGACTTCTTGGATCCGAACTCAGCTGCAAGCGCAGCTCTCTTTGCCATGATTGTGTTGTTCTGGGCCTCAAGCGCTTCCTGCTCTTGGCGCATCGCTTCGACTTCGCTTCGCAGTGTGCCTCGGACGACGACTCTCTTGACGGGGACAATCTGCAGCTTGCTCGTCGCCGGGTCGTAGACGCCAACGTAGTCTTGCAGCTGGCTCTCGGAGCTGCCATCGCGCTCTTCCTGTGCGATGTAGTCGAGGCGAGGATGACTGGAAGACTGGAAGAGCAGTTCGGTACTTTCGCCTTGTGGGAGGACCTTTGTGCGCTTGTATGGAGTGAATGAGATTTGGGGCGGGATGGCAAGGCCAGGAGTGACAGCTTGGGAAGGTCAGCGGGAAGCGGTAGGCATCGTGGGCAACGGCGCAGGTATTGCGACAAGCTGGAGAGGCAGTCACATACCGAGCAACGGGCCCAGCGTCTCTTTGCTCTCCACCATGTCGACGCGGACATTGCCCTGGGACGCGACGACGGCCTTCTCCTTGAGCCGGTCGCCGTTTTCGGCGTGTCTCTTTCTCTTCTTGTCGCTCATGTCGTCGGTGCGGGCGCGATATGGGAGGGCGTGCCGCGCCATGTCAAAAAGTTCGACCTTGAATTGGCAGAACGCTGGGGCGGTGAGGAGAAAGATGGTAGGCGAGCGACAAGGGTGTCGACTAGCGCAGATGGCATGACGTACGCGCGAATCACGCGTCCCGGCCCTCTTCACTGCCGCATATCCCAAACGCCATTGTCGTGGGCAACTATTCTGGCGCTGCCCTATTCGGGTCCGTCAATCATGGTAGCTGGCTCCGACGATGACGGCGTGCATGCCGTGTAAACAGGCATTTCCAACTGTGCCTCCATCCTTCCTTCTCCCTCGAGTGACCACATCATCCATCTCCATTACCTCTTCATTTCGTCTCATCTCGACTCATCTCGTCTCCATCCATCTCCCCACTTCCACAATGCCTTCCGTCGCCCAGAGAGCCGGGGACATTGTTGACCATGTTGGCCATCGCGTCCACCACGCTGCCAAAAGTGTCGAGGCCCAGATCGGGGCTACCACAAACCAACTCCTCCCACCCCGCCGCCGGGAGGAGATGATTGAGCAGTCGCGCGACTATGCCAATAAAAACCCCAAGACAGCAGTATGCTCTCTACAGGCGCATGCACAACCCACACTGACATTTGTGCAAAGGCCTTCCTTACCACTCAAGCCGCATTCACCGGCATCCCCCTCGTTCTCTTCGTCGCCTTCGCAGCCGCCACCCTCCTTGTCTCCTTGGCCACCTGCCTCTTCCTCGGTCTACTTGTCTCACTCAGCATCACCTTCTTCGTCGTTGGCTTTTCTCTGCTCTTCGTTGTGCCCACTGTCTTCATCGCTAGCTGCTCAGCCACCTCCATTTTCATCTGGGGCCTAGCAGGTTATATCATCCTCCGCAAGTTCAACGAGCGTGGAGCATCAGCCAAGCCCAGCACTCGCTTTGGCAGTGCAGTGAAGAATGGCAATGCTGCTGGTACTGGAGAAACATATGCAGATGATCCAACAAGTTCTGGAGACGGCGGACCAGTGAAGCGAGTGCGTGGTACTGTCGAGTGGGAAAGGAAGTGGGCAGACGGAGTGAAGCCCGACTCTGTTGTGCTGGAAACAGACAACGCGTATCAAGTGCTGAAAGCGGCAAGTACGGAACCGAGCCTGTATGCATGGTTACTAACCAATGACTAGGAGGCCCCTGCACCTTCAGTATAGTTTCTTGTGCTACGAATTGTTTGGTTGCGGTATTGACAACACGTGATCGCAGTGTTTCAAGTATATCTTTCAACGAATCTCACAATATCAAGTTACAAGTTAACAGAAATATTTGCTCGAAAGACCATTTGATTGAGAAATCCACTTATCCTAGAATACCCTCTCCCTTAGCCTTAACACCAGTCATGTGACGCCTTTGGAAGTAATGAAATAAGTAAGATAACATGATATGAAGGAAATGGAAACGCCTGCTGGTCATGACCCACTTCAGAAGCCATGACGGTCTAGGATGGTGGACAGCTCTAGCCTCAAGACCCTCAGCGCGCATGCCAGGAACCAGTGGATAGGATGCTGGTCTTGGCAATCACTAGGACAAGGCATAAACCCTTATCTACTGTGCAGCAACATGTTGATAGGAAAACAAAGTTAACAGATATGACGGGCTCAAGCTTCGCCAAACAGACGGGCAGTAATGTCGCCCATGTAGGCTTCTTCCAGCTCGTAGTCCTCGCCGCCCATACGGTCGATGCCGACATATTCAAAGGCTTCGACGACAATCTCAACGTCGAAACCCATGGCTACAAAGCGATCTATTAAGTCCTTATTGTAGCCCCGGTATGCCGCCAGTTTGGACTTTTCTTCGTTTTGCTTAGCTTGTTGAGCCTTCTTCTTGATTGAAGCAGCCGTGGCACCACCACTGCCTTCTGCGATTTCCTTTTGTGGTGCACCAGCGTACTTGACCGCCCACTCACGGGCCTTGTGCTCAAATTCGGCCGGGTTCCGGATGAGCATACCGGCGACTTCTGCGTCTTGGGGATCCTTTGGTTCGGGTGTGCTGAGGAGAGATTGTAGCGAAATGAGGGCTGATTTGATGGTCAATACTGGTGACCATTGGGACGATAGAGTGTCTAGACAGATGGCGCCCTGTACTTGTTAGCTTTGTGTGGATCCAAGTAAAAGATCATGTCAGCGCGGGTACTCACTGTCTGTGAACTGACGTTGGGGTGCCAAATCTTGGTGTCGAACTTCATGACAGGCGGGCGAAAGGGATATTCGCTGGGAATTTTGATGTCGACAAAGTAGGTGGCGCCCTCGTATGGAGTATCGGGCGGCCCTGTGAACTGGCCACGCAGATGTGTGAGATCATCGCCGTTTCCTGCGGGCTCGACAATGATTTTGGAGTGCTGGTCGTTTTGGATATCGGCAATCTCCTTGGCAATGCGCCTGCTTCGGTTCGACGTAGCCATGGCAGCGTGGTGGTGGAGTGTGTGCAGTTGAAAGTAAGGCGGGGGGGGGGAGGAGGAGGAGGCTGGGCAAGGCTGGAGGAAGTAGGCAGCAAGTGGGTGGTGGGTGCAACCGGGGTATTGCTAGACGTGAGAGTCAGCCTGAGGCCCATAACGACTGGTGCGGGGAATGCATCATGAATACGGTTGGAGAGCGTGTCTGGCAATCTGCAGCCATAGACGTATGCTGATCCAGAGTGGGTCAATCAAAACACGCCACCTACCCGTACCGTATAAGAATGAAGGCCAAGTACGTACCCAGTGAAGAGCGTAGGAGGCTCGTCGGCGGGGTTGAAGCTCGACGGCGTGGATCGTCCAGATAGTCCGAGACACAAGCAGCTGACGGGATGCGCGTGTTTGTGTGCCTATTCCAATGAAGACGCTTACCCGACGAGATATGGCGAGTGTATCTCTGTAAAGTCTATATAAATGTAGTATGTATGGATTGGGGTTGGCAGAGCTGGGGTTCCAGGCGGTATCGAGTGCAGTGACGCCACAGCGGACTAGCCCCGACCCCCGGCATGCACGAGCTTCGCCATCAGCACATCTACACCTCTTACAAACATCCACGGTCTCACAAAGCCTCCATCGCCTTCACCCCCACCACGCGCGCCCAGCCATCCTATCATTGATACCCTTCATTGGTACACACGCTTGATCCACTCACTTCTGCCTGCACAGGTGTCATGGTATACAACATTGCTTCTTCCCCGAGCGGCAACCACAATATGCTGACCACGTCCAGGGTAACCAGCAGTCAAGCGCAGGAGGCGGGCCTCCGGGTGACGATAAGAGCAAGAAAGACAAGGTGCGTGTCAGCTGCCTTCTCAGCTGTGACAGCATTTGCGAGTCCGCCATGTGGTGCCTCAGCCCAGACACTGACAGCCGCCTTGCAGAAGGACAAGCCAAAGTACGAGCCCCCGCCACAACCCACGACCCGCATTGGCAGGAAGAAGAAGAAGGCCGCTGGTCCCAGTGCTGCCGCAAAGCTCCCCACCGTCTACCCGACCGCGCGATGCAAGCTACGATATCTCCGGATGCAGCGCATTCACGACCACCTACTGCTGGAAGAGGAATACGTTGAGAACCAGGAGCGCCTCCGCAAGGCAAAGGCCGTCAAGGAAGGAAACGCGCCTGCCGCATCAACCGCCGGCGAAGGCGCGGAAGACCGGAATGCCGACGAGCGTTCGCGCGTCGACGACATGCGAGGCAGTCCCATGGGCGTTGGCAATTTGGAGGAACTTATCGACGACGACCACGCCATTGTCTCGAGCGCGACTGGCCCCGAATACTACGTTTCCATCATGTCTTTCGTCGACAAGGATCTACTCGAGCCTGGCGCGAGCATCCTCCTGCACCACAAGTCCGTCTCCGTGGTCGGCGTGCTCACAGATGATGCCGATCCGTCCGTCTCAGTCATGAAGCTGGACAAGGCACCCACCGAGTCATACGCAGACATTGGTGGTCTTGAGTCACAGATTCAAGAAGTACGAGAGGCCGTCGAGCTGCCTCTTCTGCATCCGGAGCTGTACGAGGAGATGGGCATCAAGCCACCGAAAGGCGTCATTTTGTACGGTGCCCCCGGTACCGGAAAGACACTGTTGGCCAAGGCCGTCGCCAATCAGACGAGCGCCACGTTCCTACGCATCGTTGGTAGTGAGCTTATCCAGAAGTACCTTGGAGACGGTCCCAGGCTAGTCCGACAGCTGTTCCAGACAGCTGCTGAGAATGCCCCCTCCATTGTCTTTATTGACGAAATCGACGCCATTGGCACCAAGCGTTACGAGTCGACTTCGGGAGGTGAACGAGAAATCCAGAGAACTATGCTGGAACTCTTGAACCAGCTGGACGGTTTCGACGACCGTGGTGATGTCAAGGTCATTATGGCCACCAACAAGATTGAAACGCTAGACCCTGCCCTGATTCGTCCTGGTCGTATTGACCGAAAGATTCTCTTTGAGAACCCTGATCGTAAGTTGCTCCATTTGTTCAATCCTACCAGTACTGACCATTATCAGAAACCACCAAGAAGAAGATTTTCACTCTCCACACGTCCAAGATGTCGCTCAATGAGGATGTCGATCTTGACGAATTCATCAACCAGAAAGACGACCTCTCCGGTGCTGACGTCAAGGCCATTTGTTCCGAGGCCGGTCTCATGGCCCTACGTGAGCGCCGTATGCGTGTAAACATGGAAGACTTTAGGACTGCAAGGGAGCGTGTGCTCAAGACAAAGACTGAGGGTGAGCCTGAGGGGTTGTACTTGTAGGTTTGAGACACAAGTTATGTCTTGTATTGTATTTCCAGCCTTTAGCTACACGCCAGCGTGCTGGTTGCAGTCAAAGCTTGGTTACCATAGAGCCATAATTCCATGACCAGTCATCTTCTGCGGTATGTTGTGGCTCTGCACGATTCACGTGAGTTCCCAGTGCGTATGTCTTTGCTATGCTGGAAATGCTTGTGTGCCGTACGATGGGAGTACCCAATGTAATGTGCACTAGCCGCTCCTTCCATCTCCAGGGCTCACTCCTGACTAATCGTGCCACATTGTGAGTCAAGCCTTGCCACAGCCTCTTTCATCCTCCTCGAATCTCACTTGGCTCTCTTTAGAACCATGTGGCTTTCGTGTGCAAATATATACGGCTTTACCCATAGACACGCAAAGTTCCACATTCATTATGAGGAAAACTATCGCCGATTTATTTAGATATGTCTACAGGCGCCGGATCAAAATGCTCAATGTCTAGTATTGAAGAGCAGAATACCCACTCTGTAGTGAAAGAATGCGAGCACGAAGGCTGCGGAGGGCCGGCCGGATGGCGTAAAGGTGAGAGGACGGCGCCAGACTGCTGCCTTAAGATATTTCTACTCACCAGCAGTACCTTTTTGGTCACGTTCACTTGTCGGCTCTCCTTTCCAGTCAACTGCAACCCGCTCCCTACTAGAAGGCTTCTACTTCGAGTTGGCCAGTTGACCGGTTGCCGTCAGTGGTCGTGAAAAGTCCAGCCACGATCCCAACACAGTCTGGTCGGCCTCTGACCATGAACATTGCGGCCCCAACATTCAACGCGCTTAACAAGCCTCAAAAGCGCGCTCTAATCTTGCGAGATCAACTCCGTTTCGTCGACCCGCAACATCTACATGGGTTCCTAGAAGGTGTTAGTGAAGATGAGCCACCAACGTACACAAAAGTTAATGGTGTCCTCCGACCTAAACTTACCCTAGTCACACTCAAGCCAGCAGCCACACATTTTGACCTTGGAAATGTGTTGCTCCCCGAGGAAAAAAATGCAATCTATCGGGTACATCTAGTAGTCGAGAATGGCCACATAGATATGCGCGCCGAAGATCCGCTTCCGCAGGACGATGATGTTCTTGACTCTGTACCCATTCATGGCTTCATTGCTAAGGGTATGGTGCCTTTGTTCAGGGATAAGTTCCATGCTATCTATTCCCGAATGAACAATATAAATGGAGCTAGGCGGGCAGCTTACGACATGGCGAACCGGGCGCCAACACCCGTTCATGATGGAGAGGTATGTCATAATGGACTTCTCTCTATGTCACTGACATATGGTTGCGTATTCAGTTGTATTGTGGAAAGATGGCTGACTTGTCGTAGACCCTCACAAGGCTTAACCCTCCCAAGCGTGAGCAAAGCCAGCCAGCTTCACAGCGTAAGCATATCATTCTCACATCCAGTGCCAAAACTAACAAACAACAGTAAACCAGAGTGGATCATGTCAGGTCAAGCAGCATATTTCAAACAAGCGCAAGCGCATAGGTCTTGACACCATCCCCGAAGACACAAAGAGTAGGATATTCGACACCATTCCAAGCAACATCAAAGTCAATCTCTTCAACAGCATTGTGGAAGCCGCTATTCCAAACTTTGACAACGTGATGATGGCATCCTGGAATGTCGTATCCATCTACTCCGCTTGCGGGAGCGACTTCCCCGACCTCCACCGGTCAATTGTTACCTTGAAGAGTGTACTTCAGGATTTCGACCAGGCATTCGGTAAACGCGTTAACCGAGAGACCCCTAAGTACCGGTACGATTACTGCGGTCATACACAGGGTGACGAGAACGGAGGTGGTGATAAAAACTACGCACCAAACGAGCATAGACACGACGGCAGAACTCGCCCCATCTCGCACGCCCCTGTCAACAACGAGAACAATGGAGGAATTGTAAACCAATCAGAGAGCTCCCATACTGGCCAACACATCTCCAAGCGGAAGGACATTGCCACACCAAACGACGGCACTGAGCAAACCAGCGATGAAGATAAACCAAACATACCATCTCCCTTCCAACCACCCCATCCCGCAAGCCCCTCCGAAAGAGGGGAGCGACAAATCGTTCAAGACGTCGCACAAGACGTCCACACGAATACCCATCCCTTTTCCATGCCATCCCTATTCAACGCCGCCAAGTTCCCGTCCAGAAGATGCCTCAACACCCGTTCGGCTACACCTAACGTCGGTCCTCCAAAGCTTGGCGCGTCAGAATATTCTCGCGAGGACTTCCATGGCAGAGCCTCTGTACCCGCAAACTCTCCAGCTCGTTCCCCGCCTGCACCCAGACAGAGCACGTCGGGTACGGCGCCCGTGGCGAACATGATGCCAAATGGGCAGAAGAGGAGGGACGAGAGGGAACACTAGGGTGGGCGGTAGATTGCGTTCTCTCGTGAATTTAAAAGTGGGGGGATTGAGTATGTGTGTGTGTGTGTGTGTGTGTGTGTTTTTGGGGGGGGGAGGGGGTTCCTAAAAAGAAGGCCCA
>JALPSE010000088.1:66808-78087 GCA_030558545.1 Bipolaris gigantea
CATTGCCAGAGCTATTGTTTCGAGCAAGAGGCGTTGCGCTCCGACTTCGCTCCCTCTCTCGCTCCCGCTCTTCCGTCTTGACCCGTTCTCGCGCCTCTTCCACCAGTCGCTTGGCCTCCCTCACGTTACGCATCGTTCTGCTGAGCTTGCCCTCCTTGCCCTCTTGTAGCTTCTGCAGCTCGCCCCGCGCCTCAATGTCCTCCTTGGTCTTGGTCACGAAGCTCTTCAGACTAACCTTGATGTTCTGCCGGAGATCTTGGCCTTCGTCAAAGATCGCGTCGCTATCCCGGATCGACTTGACATTCTCAACCCGTCGGGTGAGGTAGAGCGTTGGCCGCCGGTTTGCGTTGTTGTGCTGGTCACGACGCTGTGCAATGATGCGCTGGACCTCTTCTTCATAAGCCGCTTCGTAGACATTGATATCCACATTAGACGGTGATTCGGAAACTACACATCCCTCTTCAGGCGCCGGCTGAAAGCTCTCGCCAGTTCCAATGTTGAGGAAGAGCGTGTCCTCTAGCGGGTTATGCGCTTGCCCTTTACCAATCGGCGTGGTTGGTGACGATGCCGACGCAATGGTGCCGGTTGGGCTCGAGATGAATTGGATTGGACCGGGTCGGATCGCCAGATTTTCGCGTGAAATCTTGCCGTCTGGAAACCCCGGAGACGCTTGCATAGTCGGACTGCTGGTGGCACTAAGTCTACTCGGCCGCTTTCCTGCTTCGGTACGGAAACCAGGTTTGCAATACGCCATGTCGTCCATATTGTTCGGTACTCGTTGTCCCCTGTCGTCAACCCTGATAGGGTGATGCACACCCTCTGCGGAAAGTGCTGCCTCAACTGGTCGTCGATCATGCGTGTCCTGTGATTTGGATTTGCGCAACGCCGATGGCCGCATGGACAAGGGAGGCTGCACAATGCGCGAGGCACTTCCTAGTATGCTCTCGATCCGGTCCGACCGTCGCCTAAACAGCAATTGCTTGAAGCGCTTCACTGCACGTACCTGTCTTTTGTTAGCTTGGCATGGATGTAAGAATTGCACAGATGCAAAGGGAAGACATGCACCTACCACTGTCACAAGGTGGCCCATGTTGCCGGTAATGGCAGCGTTGACTTCCTCGTCTGTAGGTGGTTCAATAATCACGGCCACATTCTCCGACTTTGCCAACAAAGGGTCCGTTCCATTCCGTGTGACCCATGGGTGTTCCTGCTCGTGTCAGCTCTGATGTCTTGGGATGAAGCGTTCCGACTCACTCTAATCTCCTCCATGGTTATCCTCTTCTTTGGATCTTTTTCCATAAGCCTCGTTAGCAAATCTCTGATGTCGTCGCCACACTCTGTCTCAAACTCGAGTGGGTCCAGTCGTATCGATTGGTACAGCTCGATCATGCCGCGTTTTTCAAAGGGTATCCGCCCAAAGAGGAGACAGTATAGGGTGCATCCCATTGACCATATGTCTGCAGCTCTTCCCGACACCTGGCCGTGCTTGGCCACGCACAGTTCCGGTGGCATAAAGGCAGGTGAGCCAGCAGACTTGGCAGTCTTCATCTCGCCTTCCTTGTCAAACATTTCCGAAACACCAAAATCGACAATTTTCAAGACATCCTCTTCGGTGATGAGACAATTGTCAGGCTTGATGTCTCGATGGATGATGCCCTGGGCGTGCACTGGCGGTGGTTAGCGCTAGACAAAAGTGCATGGCAGGCCAGACGTACGGTACTCTAGACCGAGTATCATGTCTCTGAACCAACACCGACATTGCTCTTCGCTGTAGGGATCGGCACGCTCCTCGAGGCCGACTTGCATGACAACGCCTTTCTTGCACATCTCCATGACCATGTAGAGCGAATCCTCTTCGGGGTCGTCGAGCACTTCGATCAATGTGACGAGGTTCGGATGGTTCAGCTTCTTCATGATGGCAATCTCTTCCTTGATGAGTTCAAAAGCATTGTTCTCTTCGCTTGTCGAATGTCGGTGGAGCGGAGAATTGAAGCCGATGCCGGCTGGCAGCGCGCGCATTCGTTTGCTCGCGGCTGGCCGGCGGAGGAGGTTGGACTGCGCCCGTTTTCGCAGCCGCGACTTTGAGAACTCCTTGACAGCCTACGCCATGTGTCGTCAGCTACAGTGATTGTGTGTACCGGCCAGGTTACCCGCATCATTCTATCAGGCATTGCGCCTCTCCCCCATGGCCAGCGGTGTCTAGAGAGCTGGTATCCTCACATATTCTTGACCGTACTGGTCTACAGCGAGGTGAACAGCACCAAATGAGCCGCGGCCAATCTCCTGTTTCACCAAATATTGGTTGATGCGGTGTTGGGCGCTGCCGTCATCTTCGCTATTGCTGTATTCGGACCGCGCATTCAGCGTTTCCTGCAGCCCGTTAGGCTCGGCACATGACAATATTTGTTGGTTGGCTTCTCGGGACAATGCTGGCAGGCATTGGAGTGCAGAGGCTGGTGCCAAGTTCGGATAGCTTCGCCAGCGCCCGCATCAGGCCTATGACGTGATGGAGGGCCGATTGGACAGGCGCCGGATGGTGCACTCGAGCGGGACTCAGCTGGGGGAGGGCATCGCACCTTGACACGTCTAGTGGATGAGGCTGCGCGCGTGTGGTGTCGTAGCGGGCTCTGGTATGCGGGCGTTGACCTTGACGGCATCAGCATCTTGGTGGGGTAATAAGGGAGTGAAGGCAGCCCGGCAGGCAGCAACACACACATGTACTTGACTGGCGGAGGTCGGCCGGCGCCGCTAAGGGCGGGAACGGCGATGGCAGGCTGTGAGGTGTAGAGCTTGAGGTCAGGTTCGGATGGGCGCTTGCTCAGCGGGCCGGACGAATGAGACATGACTACACAGGGCGAGGGCCAGCCACGGGGAAAGAATATGGCATCCGGGTGCGGTAGCAGTAGTACGGGGAGTCAGGATTGAAACTGGGGGTGGGCTAGCAGATAGCCGGTCGCAGGTCGCCGGTCGCAGGTCGCAGGTCGTAGGAGAAGTAACATGGGGACACACGGCACGGCCAGCCCGCAGCAGAGAGGGGCCCTTTCGCTCGCGGTGCACTTCTTTCAGCCTCATCAGCCCGTCGTCGAGCAATCAGTCACCACCCTCGTCCCCACGCCCACTATTGCCATTACGCCCAGGCCCACCCACCCGCTTCCCTTGGCGGCATCCTCCCCGACTCGCCCCATCGCGCCTTTGACACATGCATATCCGTCTTGCTTCCCAGCGACTGTGTCTGATTGTCCCGAACCCACTGGCGCCGGCTGCACACCCCGAATCGTCGCTTCGATAGGACATCGGCAACACCACACCCCAACCCCGCATCCCTCCCAAGTCACCCTCGCCTGCTGCAGCCTGACGACGCCTTGCCTCTCCCTATTCCCGATCGCAATGGTCCTCTATAGCTTCTACATCTTCGATCGACATAGTAAGTCGCTATCCTGCTCCGGCGATCCGAGCCCGTGACAAACCCGCCGTGCACGCTGCTGACCGCACAATGGCAGCCGAGTGCATCTACTCGCGCCGCTGGACCTCTGCCCGCCCAACCTCGTCCTCATCCAAGCCTGCCACCACTGCCGTGGCTGCTGCTGCTGCTGCCCGCCCAACCTCTGGCAACTCGATTGTAAGCAATGGCGACGTTGTGGCTGCCGTCCGCAAAGGCATGTCGCACTCGGACGACGAGAAGCTAGTCTTTGGCCTTGTCTTCTCCCTCCGCAATTTTGTCACCAAGCTCGGCGGCGCCGACGACACCTTCCTCTCTTATCGCACCGGCGAATACAAGCTCCACTACTACGAGACACCCACGCGCATGAAGTTTGTCATGCTCACCGACACAAAGGTCATCAACCTGCGCCAGTACCTGCACCAGATCTGGGCCAACCTCTACGTCGAGTATGTCGTCAAGAACCCCTTAGCTCCCGTCGAGCATCCCGGGGGCATTGGAGTTGCCAATGAGTTGTTTGAGCGGGGCTTGGAGGCCTTCATCACGGCCGTCTTGCCTGTGTGAGGACACCTACGACACAGCAAGAGCCACACGAGATAGAACAGCGTCAGCCTTGTCAAGGAGACAAAGCGTGTACGGAAGATGCCATTGTGCCGATGCAACCTTGTGCGGCACAGGACTCGATTTTCCGAAGAACGGAGACATTCCCCGAGACGGGACCATCATCGCCTTATCATGACCATCCACGAAACTGCAGGGACTTGAACCTGCAAATCAACATGCACACGACAAGACAAGCTTCAGAAGGTCGGGAGCGGCCGAAGGTATATGCACCCAGCCGACGCCCCGCATGCACAGCCTCACTTGACCTGAGTCCCGGGACACCGTTCCCCGATGCTGCAATATGCACGGGACGTAGGCATAATGTATCAAGTGTTAGAATACCATAGTACTGTAGTAGAAACGTAGAGTTAAGATACTCTATGTGCGATTTCTTTGGTATAAAATACCAACTATGATTTGTCGCCGGGCTTAAGACGCTACCTACTCCTACTCTATTGAAGTATTATTAATTACATTCTTACTTCCTGCTTCTTACTTCTTACCATGGGTTACGTTTTATCACGTGCCTTTATCTATTTTAATCCTGTACACCCTTGGCCGGGATTGCAGCCTCATTCTTCTATCAGAGAGTCTCTACTATAAAAGAACCCGTATTCAACAGTATACTCAACCTCTCAATGCAGATGATGAGAGGGGGATGAGAGATCTGTACACTGTTTATATGCCAGGTGTGTTGCACGCGAACGCAAAACCAATGTGCACGTGTTTACTGGACATCCACTCTACACGTCCGCCTAGCGCCCAAGGGTTGTGGGCGCGCTTTGCTAAAACCAGTCTATAGGACGCGCTTGGGGTCGGGCGCCGCTGTCGAATCGAGTGCAGGGGCGAGCAACGGTATCCCCGATGGAACCAAGTCAGTTCTCGAGGTTTTTTGACTTGCGGACAGAAGATTGAATAGTCTCGACATCTCGTGAACAGGATACGTGGGGGTTGCTGATTGGGAGCGCCGTGCGTCAACGTATTCAAGGGGATGGAATGTGAAACATAGCGATCGCGGGTGGTAGTTATGAATTGAGAAGGGAGTACTTGAACAATCCCTCAAAGTCGCGTAGGATGCGTCAAACTAGATAAAGTGCATGTCACCAGCAAATCACGTTTGAACGAACATGGGCTCTAGGCCTCCACGGCTACCTGCTCATTCTCCCCCACTTTCCTCTTCTTCTTGCCGTGATGTCCGCGCGCCTCGACTCTACCCTCAATGGGCAAGACACGGGTAGCAGTGAACAAGTAACCCTCGGCGCCACCTTTACTGGTCATCATGGGATGGGTGCGCCCAGGGAGAACCTGCCATTGTCTTGCGCGCGCAGTCTGCAGGGATGGCGCAAGAAGCAAAGTCGGGTTCAGCGGAAAATCGTCGTCTTCATTACCACCCTCTGTGGTACTGCCATTCGTCTCTGTGTCATCTTCAGGCCTTGCCTTGTGCCCGTTGGTCTGTGGTGGAGATCCGAATTCTCGTGCTATGTAGGCTGCGCGGCGCTCTTTGGAGTAGTAGTCGCATATTTCGACCAGTGGCTCGGCATTGGGATTATAGACGACTACCCTTCCACCGCCGCGGACAAGAGGGACTAGTTCTTTCAGTACAGTCTTTGCATCCATGGCTGTAGCAACTACCAAGCCATCGAAGCCACCTTGACGTGTCTCGTCAACGACACTCTTGACGCGCTCCCATCGTCTTCGCTTCTTGTAGTACGTTCCTCGCTTTGTGGATTTCATTCCGGCAAGAACATCTTCAGAAATTACTTCGGGTTCATCATAGGACGGATCGTCCTCGGGATGGAGCAGTGAAAGCCATGATAATGATTTGAGGTGCTTGTACAAAGGATGCGAAACAGTGGGTGCACCATAGTCGTAGCCAAAGTACTTGAGATAGGAGAGGTTGGGTTGATTGTTGGGATGCAGGACGGTGAGAGTGTTGGTACGCGCAGACATTTGGGGGATATGGGGCCGTGGTGGCTTCCTTGGTCTTAGAGAAGGATCTGAAGGGGCTGCAGTTGTCGAAGGCTCAGTAGCGTTTGTAGGATCTGACGTGATAGTAGCCTCTCCATCAGCATCGGGCATAGCGGTGTCTTCGTCCTTGGATTGTGGGGCCTCCGTTGTTGCTGCGGTCCCATTTTCGGCCCCTTCCTGAGTCGCAACGTCCTCTTCCGAGTCGGATTCGTCGTTCTCGTCATCGGGATACAGGATGCCCATCTTCTCAGCAAGTGATGCGGTGAGCAAGCCCCCAGTATCATCTACGACAAGCCACCGCCCTCCTCCTATCTGGCTGACACCGTCTTCACCAATGATAATCTGATTCGTTTCTCCAGAGTGAATATTGGCCCAGCTATTGATCAAACCCAGTAGGTCTTCCCTCAGCTCCATGATTTTGTACGCCTCCTTTTCCAAGACGTACTCGGTGAGCAGGCCGACATCCATGGGCAATGCGGTAAAGCGCTTCATGTACTTCCTTGATTTTCGCAGCGTGTACTTGGCCAAAGAGAAGCTCGTCTTTTCGTCAATGGCATTGTGAGAGGCCATGATCTTGGCAATGATTTCTTTGCCAGACCCGGTACCGGCTTTCTTCAGCTCCTCAATTTCAGCCATTGACAATTGCTGGCGTGAAGCATCGTCAATTGTTAAGCGATTATTGCGCATTATGACCTGACCATCTTCGCCCACAATGTCGAAGCCCGCACCAGCCTCGGCGCCATCGTCACCAGCGTCAGCATTAGGGGCATGGTCGCTGCCGAGGGCTTCAGCATGAAGTTCAGAGGCCGGAACGACGCGCAGTTCGGTCTGGGTTTTGCCGTCGTCCTTGTCGAGGAGCTCGTAGGTAAGATAGTAGGGTCGTCCGAGGATGAGATTCGAGTTGAAAGTGCCGAATTTTCCAAGATTTATGGTGCTTCATTATATCAGTATTGTCTTCACATGCGTTTGCACTCGGAGGGCTCACTCCAGCTATGCGACGTACGTATTCGGGGTGGTCTCGATAATCTTGAAGAGGCCCGACGGGAGCCGCAAGGCTACGTGCGTATTGGGGCGAATGTAGGAATGCATAGCGGCGCGAACTCGTGCCCAGTGAAAGAATAGTCTATTCCATATGCGACTGTGTTTTAGACGAGTGGCACTCTGATCTGTGGCGGCGACGGGCGCAAAGAAGAAGTTCTGGAATTAGTGGATTGGGTGCAGGGATCCGGGCCGGGGAGCCACATGTGCACAGCCACTTTTGGATGCATCAGCCACCCGTTTCACGTCATCGCCTCCGCTTGGTTCGCGACTTGAGGACTTGACTGTTGAGGCCGCGTATGCCACTCGGCCCTGGTATCCTGTCTGATTATATTCACCGCTGGCCCTAACCACCGCCGACCATTACTACCCGCCCATCTCCATCCCCTCCTAACTAACTAACTAGCCGCCGCACACCAAGCTTCACCTACGCGCGCCGGCTTGTCGAGAACTGCGCCGAATCACACCACCACTCACCAGGCTCTCTATCACCAACAATGGTGCTCCGGAAGCCTGATGGGCAGGATGGCCTCGTGCCAGCGCCCCTCTCCAAGGCAAACCCTCCATACCCAACTACTCCCTCGGAAGAGTACGCCCCTGTACTTCCCTCGACTCCTGATAACAACATACGCCCGCCAAGCGCATCCAAGTCCCCAGCCTTTAACATCAAGACATCGCAAGACGCCCCACCGCCTAAAAATGGACATGAATCAGACTCAGACCTCAGCGACGACGAGTGGAACCAGACCGACGATGAATTCGAAGAGGTCGATCACCAGCAGGTGCCCGCTGCCCTGAAACCCGCAGGCGGCAAGATACCGCCTGTGCCCAAGACAACCAATATCACCGACGGCCTTCCCAACGCATTAAGGGTGGGCCCACTCACCGGCATACCCATCAAGAGATCGAATGAGAGCATGTCGTATATGCCTACCGGCGGCAGTGCTGCATCATACGGTGGCAGTGCTGCATCGTATGGTGCAAGAAGCAACATATCGGAGCAGTCAAACGGTTCCATCCCGCTTCAGACCAATAACCCGTACCTGAAAATGCAGACAACCGGCCAGAGCAACCTGGGCGGAGAAAGCAGCGAAGCCATCTGGGGAGACTCCGTGAGCAATGCCTACAAGTACGATGCGCCAGTCGAGCTGCCAACCCACCAGACACCAAGCACGCCCTCCCATGAGATGCGCAACCTTGCCCTGGATGATCGCGCCCCATCCCCATACCCTGCTCCTCCAGCGTATGAGCCACCGGCCATCACAGTGAACTCGCTTACTCCACAATCCGAACACACGGCTACTCTGATTGACACAAACCCCTGGGAGTCTGCGCCTGCTCAAGGATACCCTCAACATACTCCCTGGACTGTCCCAGAAGTCAACGCCAGCAGCAGCAATCTAAATTCCAGCGAGGCGCCCGCCCCGAATGTCCCAGAGAGTGTCCCTGCTGCGCAACAGACGCCGCCACAGCCACAGTACACTCCTGAACCAACTTTCTCGACCTCTGAAGAGAACCCACCAGCACTGCCGCCAAGGATATCTCATGAAGATCTGACACCTGCTATGCCTCCGAGACCCATTGACACTGGAATAGGCTCAACCGTAGCGCCTGGACTGGAGTCGCCTAACACTGCGATGAACCGACAGAGGAAAGAGCACTACCAAATCAAGCATGTGCGCTGGTTCGACAATAGCATCAAGGATATGCGCGTTTCGCCTATCCTCACGCAAAACCTGAATGGACCGTGCCCACTGCTCGCTCTCGTGAACGCGCTTGTTCTCTCCACTCCCGCAAACGTCGAAACTGCGTTGGTCGAAACCCTGCGCACGCGTGAAACAGTCAGTCTAGGGCTGTTGTTAGATGCTGTGTTTGAGGAGCTCATGTCTGGACGACGTGGTGATGCTGCACAGGAACTACCGGATGTAAGCGAGCTATACAAGTTCCTCCTTGCATTACACACTGGGCTCAATGTCAACCCCATGTTCGTCCCAGACCCCAATTCAGCTGCCAGTCATGCCACACTTACGAACCGAGCTGGTGCATTTGAGGACACTCGGGACATGAAGCTATATCGGACCTTTAACATTCCCCTGATGCATGGGTGGTTACCAGAAGCCGGCACGGATGCCTTTGTCGCCTTCAACCGGGTAGCTCCTTCTTACGAAGCGTCCCAGTTGGTTCAGTTCCAGGAAGAGGAGCTCAACACCAAGCTGAATGCAGGTGACTCTTTGAATGAAGAGGAGCAACAGATGTTTACAGATATTCATGCCATCAAGGAGTTCCTGAATAGGTGGCCGACTCAGCTGACTGACTATGGTCTCAAGGTCATTCGGGACAATCTCCAGGCCGGCCAGGTTGCCATTCTTTTCAGGAATGATCACTTTTCTACGCTGTGCAGGAATCCCCGCAACGGCCAGCTTGTCACGCTCGTTACGGATCAGGGCTACGCATCTCATGACGAGATTGTTTGGGAGTCGCTTATGGATGTCAACGGTCAGGGAAGCCAGCTTTTCTCCGGTGACTTCCGCTCAGTCGATAACAGCAATTCATCCTTGGGGCAACATGGTCAACAGTCTGAGAATCTCATTGACGTTGAAGACAATCAGGGATGGGCTACGGTACAAGGCCGCCGAGGCAACCAGCAGCAGTCAGCTGCTTCGGGGGCTGATACACAGGATACGGAATTGACATCACCCAATGGCCTCAGTAGAGCTGAGCAAGAGGACCATGACCTCGCGCTAGCGCTACAGTTGCAAGAAGAAGAGGAGGATCGCCAAAGACGCGAAACTGAGGAACGTGCACATAACAACCAAGTACCACAACCTGGTGGTGTCCGTCCACCCTCTCGACCTGAACAACCTCCAGTCATACCTCCGCGTCGTAACAATATCACCGGACATCGTCCTGCTGCCGAACCTGCACCACCTCCAACCTATGAGGAAGCATCTGGAGCGCCACGCTACAGCCCACCAGCAGGCCACCCTGCCAACCCCGGAGCCCCGATACCTCAGCATGGCAGCGCATATCAGAGCACAAGCGGCATTCGCCCCAACGCAGGACGCCCCATGGCTTCGCCAAACATGGCTCCTGGCAGACCTGGAAGAAGACCAAGTGCCGGTACCAACGGTCAGGCTGGTCCAAACGGAAATGGAGAAAGAGAAAAGTGCATTGTCATGTAGATGCCTCAAATCTGTCTCGGTCGGAGAGCTGTCTTTGTTACTTGATATTAACGTGGTTTCTACAACCACTTTTTAGGAATCGCTCCGACGTCCCGTCTTGCGGTTGCAATTTCTGTTAGATTTGGTAAGCTTGGCGTTTGTTTGTTTTGTCATGTGGAGGAGAATTGATTATTATCATTATACCCGGTGTTTGTGTAGAAAGCGAGATTGTTGTCTAGTCCGAGTACACAAAGCCTAATTGGTGTGTGGAAATTGAGATGCAGCTGTACTATTACATTTATTCCAAGCCCTATCGTCGTTGTTTTTGTAGTATCCACCCCGTGCCTTCAATCCCATCCGTGCGAGAAGCCCACCAGATGATCAATCTGACATCCTGCTCTTCAAAAGAAACCCACGCACGTACACAACCCAGAGTTTCTCAGCCTCGAAGAAACAAGCCCACCATCCCTCGAAGCCTCTATGAACCGTTCAGCCTGCCTCGTCTTCTCCTCACTCTCCATCCTTGCCAACTCCCCAACTCATTCATCCAGCTCCTCACGACTCTGGCTCAGCGCACGTCGAGCAAGCCCAACGCTCCTACTCGCGCTGGCACGACGCTGTTCCCCGTCGCCAGCATGCCGCTCTGCCACAGTCTCAAGAATAAGCGGACGCGGCGGCGACAAGCGCAACGACCCACGCCCATGGCCCCCATCGCCCCGCGGCGTAACCACTCCTTGCCCCTCCCCCTCCCCCTCTCCCTTCCTCTCCACCAACGATGCAGTCTCACACTTCCAGCTCACGCTACTCCCCGTGCTCGCCATGCTCCTCCTCACTTCACCATGCGTACCATATCCCGTCGTAGGCTCGGGGCGTAAAGCGGGATGCACATCCGTCTCGTATGTCAACGTGCCCGTAAGACGGAGTTCGGTGCGTTTACGCTCCATTTTCTTGAGTTCGTCGGCCCAGTCATTCAGGTCTTGGAGGGTGGGGGCGTGGCGGCGGGAGGTGCGGAGGTCGGCGCTGAGGTTGAGGGTTGTGGCTGTGGTTGTGGTGATGAAGGGGGGGCAGTG
>JALPSE010000089.1:0-32302 GCA_030558545.1 Bipolaris gigantea
TGTCCCCCCCCCCCCAAATTAGCTTTGACCACACAGGTGTTCTCTACATGACGACAAGCCAGAATGGTCAGCCAAACATGATCCCCCGACACGGTCATAGATGAGTTTTGCCATCGACACCGCTACCCCCAGGCCCTCCCCAGACACCGAGCCGTGTTTCAAGTTCCATCGGCTATCGGCTCATGTCTTGGCAGTAAGCGTAAATAGCAACGGGATATGACGGACATGACTGACATGACTTGACCCCTCAGGACCACAGATTAACATTTGAACCATGGCAAGGACATGACATCTAGCATGTGCCAAATGTATTGTCGTCTGTCCATCCGATCAAAAATAGAGTTCTAGGAAAGAACCAACAGATCGTCCTATATATCCGCGAAAGAAGAAAAATATTGATTTTTCCCCCAGGCGAGAAGAAGGTGTGCGGGTCTGGTCGCACGTAGATGCCCTGGATCCCTTTGTCCTATTACCCAGATTTTCTGTTCAAAGTCATATTTGGGAAGGGTAGTGCAATCAGATGGCCAATCGCAACCAGAGACCCTTATCCAATATGATGCTCACCAACCATCCGCTCTCTCTCTCTCTCTTTTTCCCTCCACCGCGCCTTGAACCCTCACCCTTTCACATGCCCACGCTCTTCCTTAACCCCATCCACCCACACATCCACCCCCTCATTGTAAAAGCACAAATACCCCGCAATCAGTCCGCTCTCCACCGTCGGATACCGATAATACCACACCAAATCCGTATACACCCTCCCCTTAACGTCAACGTGATAATACTCGGCCTGCCCCTTATACGGGCACAATGTCGTCGTATCACTCGGCGTCAGATGCTCCCAGTTGATGCTTGTAGGGGGGACATAGTAGCGTGTTCTCAGCGTCGTTTCTAGCAGAAATAGTGCGCTGGTGGTTTCGGCCAGCGTCACGCCGTCGAGCGCCACTTTGACACTGCGGGAGGAGGAGAGGATGTCAATGCGTTTGTAGGGGTCCTTGGGGTGGCAGTAGATCCGCGTGTCTTCCTCGAACCATTGGTCTATGGTGGGAAAATCTACTTTGACAAGGTCTTGGAGGGGGCCGGAGTGGAAAACAAGTATGCGGTTTGTGCTCCGCGTGCCGCTGGTTAGCTTGGCGACGTGTGCGGCGCCGGACGTGTAGTCGATAACTTCGCCCTCGAATAGTTTTGCATCCCTGGTGAAGTCTAGATAGGGTATGTAGTATCTTGCTTGAGTCAGTAGAGTGTAGCCTTCCCGGTGCAGAGGGCGCCGGAGGTGTACTGTGGATATCGTAGGTCAACTTCCCACACGTGACGTGCATTGGTTGTATCGAACACATATTTGCCGTTGAAAAGACCGCGGATGCGTCGAGTTGTTGGCTCAATTCTCTTCGGCCCATTGCGAACAAGTGTTTGGGCCAACTTTACCAAACTACATTCTTAGTGACGACCAATTGTAGTGTGAAGTTGGGTGAAGTTACTCGGCGTTGGGTGAAGTCATTGCTGATACTTAATTCCAAAGCAACACGGTTATCTTGCAGAAACAAACCTTCTTTTCTTGGAACCCGAAAGGAAAGAGAACTACTGCTGTTTATGTATACGAACTGGGGGTGTGGATGTCGCTCATGGAAGCGGGGAAGGCGCAGGTCCGGCAAGAATAGCCGAAGCTGCTTACGAAACAGCGACAGCTACATGGCGCAAATTTTGCTATTTATGTTGAACACTTAGCCTATTTCTCACATATGTCGGAGAAAGAGGTGCCGTGGGATCTTAACACGGGGGTTGACCTTGATGTGATTTCAATAATATTTCTAGAAATTACTTCTAGCCCGAAGGTAGATGGGCAGCACTTCACATTCAGGTGCCCCGGAAATGATGTACTGCATCTGTACACGTTACTTTGCAAGATACTGCTAGCTTGGACAGGTTTTTGAAATGATATGTTTGTGGATCGTATGCGTAGCTGCTCACCTAATGATGTAGGGTGGCTCAGGTGTTATCGAATTTACTTATTTAGTCCAACCCACCTTTCAAACTACACACCTGCCTTCTTCTCTCGTGTGGAAAATTTCCGGCAATTCGAGAGGATGTATTTTAGGTTTCTAGAACAAGATCATTCAGTTCAGCGGATCCATGTTCGTGTGTGTGCCTGATGATTAATTCTTCGTCTGTTGGCATTCTCGACTGCAAACTGTTTCCCGGTTTCCCCAACTATTTTTCTTTTTGCATACTCTCTTACACTATTCAGTACTATATGAAGTTGGTGGCGCTCTCTGTAGTTTTCCTTCTCATTCTTCAGAGCTTATTGAGGTTGACATCTTCTGCTGCGGCTTCTCGCTTCATCAGTATTGTAAACTAGACTCTGAGGTGTATTGTGGCACAATACGTAATCGAGCTTGAAAGATCAGGAGGTACCTCGCAACCAAGTAGATGTAATCGAACTGAAACCTCATCGCCGCAATATAGTTCAATGAAGAAGGTGTCCATCTACTTACGAAAGAAGATCACAATGTGTACTACAAACTAGTCACGTGATACTACACCACAGTATCAAAATATCTAGTCATGTAGACCACGAGCTATTTAATTACAACTGTAGCAAAACACCAGTCTCTGCTTCTCCCTTTGTAACACATCGAAAGCTGCAATCACACCTCACAATACAACTGCAGAAGCGCCCACGAGTCGTAGATAAAAAGTTCATCGTTTTCCGACAATGACCCTGTGATCTCGAAGAAAACTAGAAACGTCTATCTGCATGTAGAGATTTACTTGTCTCACCGGCTCCCGATATGTTTTGACTTCGATGTTAGAGAATGGAGCGAAGACTAGTGGTTTTTGTTTTAAAAAGCCTGTCTTATGTAACTCATAGGAAATACATTAGGCATTGCGACTATAGTCACAAATGAGCCGTATGAATAAATGGTCCTCATATGCTCTTCTATTTACACAGCCAAATACCCATTTGCAGTAATTACCCACTGATGTATTTGGACTTCAATCACTCTTCAGTGCCGAGTTTTATATCTTTGAGTTTTCCTCGCATGGATAAGTGCCGGAAAAACATGGCAGTCAGCAAAACTCCCTCATTTGCATGGATGTACCCATGTGCTCGCTCAATGCATCCTTCAGCCATTGCTATGAAGTATTCTTACATCAGCAATGGGCGGGTCTCTTGTTGGCTTGTTATCTTACCATAGAGGGCCATGTCTACAGAACAGGGATGCCCTCTCCAAGTCGACGTAACCCTAAACCACGTACGTGTGTATGAGTATGTGAGAAAATCGGCTCTACCTACGAGGCCCTTAGGGTTGATGTTGAGCAGCAACGGGAGACGTGGGGGAAGGATTAGCGCCGGCGGCCTTACCGCTTGTGGACTAGCCATTCGCGTGTTGGGCCTGGCAGACTCAGGGAGCCGGGCTGGACTGGCGCAGGACGACAACCGACGGGTGGACCAATGCGCCCTCAAAGCTGTTTGCAACTACAGACACCACTCCTACCACCACCACAGACCAAAGGGCCGTCCAATGTGCCACGGCGACGTCGCCCGCCCATCCAGCGCCCGCCCTACGTCATAATCCAGCCCCTCTGTCTTGTCCATTGACCGCCATCTCTTTACCCCTCCGCGACGACGGTGCCTCGAGGGGGCCATAGCGAGAACAGGATGTTGAGAACAGTGGCTGGCCGCCTGGCGCGACGGCCATGGAGATTTGTCTTCCCTGGCCTCCTTTTCTTCTTCTTCTTTTACTCTCTCTCGCACCGTACAGGGCCGCGTACACAGGGGCCCGTACACAAGGCCAAGACCAAGTCGTTTTTTCCGCCTCTGGAGACCAAAGCCGCCAACTCGATTGAGCTCGACTACTGCAAGAATTTCCCAACCAAGCTGCTCGAAGAAGTGCAGGTCGTACTCAAGGTGGCCTCGGACGGCGCACACGAAACAAAGGCGCATCTCAACACAGTTTCAAGCTGCATCACCAACCTGATCATAGTCGGCGACAGGGACGAGCGACTAGGCGACCGACAAGTCATTGACATCTTAGCGGAGCTGCCTAAGAGCTACCAAAAGGACAACCTCGATTTTGAGGCCTATGTCGCGCAGAAGAAGGCACACGAAGGGGGCGAGACAGTCAAGGGACAACAGCGGTCGTTCAAGCTCGACCGTTTCAAGTACCTGCCCATGGTCGACAAGGCGTACATCACCAACCCAACGGCCAAGTGGTTTGTCTTTGTCGAGTCAGACGTCTACCTTTTCTGGGACACGCTATTCCGGCTGTTAAGCCAACTGGACCCTTCTGAGCCTCATTACATGGGCGAGCCGCATAAAGGCTCTGAAGGCCGGCAATTTGCCTACGGGGGGGCGGGTATCGTCCTCTCCCAGGGACTGGTAAAGAAACTCATCCCTGGCAAAACGGTTGGATCGACAGAAATCCCGCGCGAAAATCGCCTAAGCGTTCGATATGAGAACTGGGTCAAGGAAGAGCAGCGCGGTGACGCGGTGCTAGCCTATGCCATCCAAAACGCGACAGGACACAAGATAGCGCCCATGCACCCCACGTTTGCAAGCGACAAGATCAAAGATGTGGTCACGACAAAGGAAAGGTGGTGTGTCCCCATGCTTTCGCTGCACCTGGTCAAGCCGCAGCAGATGGAGGATCTTTGGAAGTGGGAGCGGACCCGACCATATAACACTGTGAGTCTTGTGTCCCGTGCGCGCTGATGCGCTCTGCTAACATGGTGGGCATAGAAACCATTTACCTACTCATCATTCCTCTCGTACACACACGCCTTCCTCTCCCAGGGTCCCAGCCGCGAATGGTGGGACAATCTCTCGACTGCGCCCGTCCCCAACGACCGCCCTGCGCACCACAACGCCGGTTCCTGTGGGTCCGAATGCGCCAATGACAACCACTGTTTACAATGGTCCTATTCGCAGACGGTCTGCCGCCATGCCGATTACATCAAGCTCGGAGACGCCGTAGATCGGGAGAATGGCGGACAGGGTGAATTCGTCAGCGGTTGGGATACTGCAAAGCTGCGCGCAATGGGATTTGGAGTGGAGGGAGAAAACGGCCAGCGAGAGTTCTACGCAGGCTGCGAGGAAGCCACCTGGCTTACTCCAAAGGCAGGTTAGACTAGACGAGGGAGTGTAGGGGGACATAGAGTACATAATGTTCAGGCCGTGTATAGGGAGGCGTTTGCGGTTGCTTGTCAGCACGTTCATGCATGGCGTTTTAGGTTGGCAGATGATTTGGTTATGCAAAGCACGGTAAGCAGCGCATTGGCGGAACACGATGGCACATATGACTGGGATAAATGTTGTGGTTGTTGTTGTTGTTGTTGTTGTTGTTGTTGTTGTTGTGCAGGTCGAGATTGGGGTGTATTGAAGACGGCTTGACCACCTGCTCCCCTTGGCGCAATCTAGAACCCGCTCTTGCCCAGATCATGATATCAGGGAGCGGTAGGAGAAGAAGACAAATGTAGCTCGACTATAAGCTGGTATACGCCAGGTATGACAGCTGCCGCCCACGCTTCGGGGCCCTGGTAGGGCCTTGTGACCATGAAGCCGTGACTGCGAGCGGTAAGCGGCTCGCAACTTGGAACTCGGGGCTCGGGCCTCTCTCTCTCTCTCTCTCCCTCCCTCTCATTTGGAGCCACGGGACATGTGGCAAGTTTTGCATCCATCGGCTTACCTGCTGCATTCATGAGTGACATTGTCAGCAATCGCACCAATGCACATCCCGTTCGTCCAAAGACTTATCACCCGCACCAAACAAAGCGCTTGGTCGTGTTCGCAGCCCTTGCTTGCTCTTGGCGACGCTGGCGTGTTTTACGGCGCTATTTAGAGGCTCCGTCGATGAATTTTGCCAGGCCAGGCCAGGATATCCGGACCAGGCTGGTGAGGACGTCAGTGTATCAAAGGCCAGAGTAGCACTCATGCTGTTATATTGCCTACAGACACACGCACGGCTGAGCTCATGCGCACGAGTAACAAGCAGCGCGCGGGAATTGCCCTCTCCACAAATCACCGTCACCTGCACCGAGCAGTGCTTCACCTCCACCTCCACCTGGACAACACCAACAGGTGTGTGTATACACGCTAGCCGATAGTAACTCCGCTTCCCGAAAGCCTTTGCGCCAAGCCTCGGCCGGCCGGGCCGCTTGTCAGTACACTGAAAACCGCATACCAACCGGTGTGGACGTTACCCCACAGCCCAGTGACAAGCCATGACAAGGCGAGGGATTCATCCTTCCCATATTCATGCGGCGCTACTCTGACGTTGCCGGACCTACTGTGGAACGCACAAGGTGCCCAGAGGCCCCTCTGTTCATAGGCTAGCCGTCCCGTTGAGTCGACCATGTTCAGATAAAAGGTACAATGAAACTCTCCATCTTGGCGAGCAAAAGGCGCCGCAGCGGGCGCATGCTGTGCTTACGGGCAATATCAAAAGGTTAAAGTATATTCACTAGGATGATTGCAATGTAGCCTGGTATGCCGTCCACTGCTATAAAGCTCAAGCTCAGCCCAGTGAAACTGTCTCCACAACACCAACTGCATCCACAGTCTCGACGACACTTGTATTCTCAGCAATCATCATGTTCACCCACACACTCTTTTCCATCGCCCTAGCGGCCTCTACTGCTTTTGCTGCCCCCGCCTCCCGCGGCGCTGCTCCCAAGTGCCCCATCGTTTTCGATGGCCGCGTCCCTCTCAACGCCACTCTCCAGTCTTTCGATTCCGCTGATACCAACACTCTCTTCAACGCTGGCTTCGTCAAGGGTAACAACTTGACCTGGTCCCAGATTCTCAACTTCCCTGCCGTCGAGAGCTCCCGCTTCGACTGCGGCTTCAAGCCTCTCGAGCTCACCATATCCGATGCATCCATCTTCATGAAGCAGCTCGGATTCCGTCGCGCCGAGCTCCAGTTCCTCAAGGATGCTGCTGATGGCGAGGGTGGCAAGGGGGTCAAGACCCTCCACTGGAGTGTCAAGCAGAACCCCAACAGGCCCTTGAACCTGACCCACGAGTACCTCAACGTCTGGCACGAGGCTGCTGATTTCAGCGGCAACCAGTTCCAATTCCAGGCTGGATCCCTCATTGGCAAGAGCGATGCCGACAAGAGTAGCTTCAAGATCCTTGACCGCACCAACAAGCAGCTCTGGGCTACCCCCATCGACTTCACCAACTGGCAGAACTTTGCCATCACTCTCGACTACGTTCAGAAGTGAGTTGTTTTCCGAACCACTCCCCCACAACCATGGCGATACACAGTTGCTAACATCCATCGTAGCCAGGTTACTATCTTCTACAGCAAGGGCAAGAGTGCTCTTAAGAAGGTTGCTGGCCCCATTGCCGCTGACCTCTCTGGTGGTGGCCAGTACCACTGCGGCATGCTCAAGAAGCCCACCGGTACCTCTGACGTTGTCAACGCTGGCTTCCAGGAGTCTCCTCTTGATGAGAGCCAGATATACGGCGGTCTCTTCCTCGAGGACTCTTCCAACGGTTGCGTTTCCCTCTAAATCAGCGGTTACCTATGGTAACACTGAGGGGATCTTAGGGGTTGGACATGGAACGTGGTCGATGAACAATGCTGGTGCATAGCGGATTAGTGGGGCACGTGGACCCCTGCAGGTTACGAGTCCTCTAGTATGAGGTTCTCGATGTTGTGTTTTTAGTGGTTGCACATAGAATTTAACAGCCTCGTGGTTTAATTACCATTCTTTTGAAGCATACTATGCTACAAAGTTTATGTTATCGTGGATTGCTTATGGAACATGGGTGAGACCGGACGTTGCGTTGACTACAAGGATGCTATGGGGGAACTGGTCGATCCTCGGCCTTGCTCTTTGCCATAGCGCTTACAAAATAGATGAGGAAACGGGCTACTAGTCCATCTTCCAAATTACCCGCGAAACGTGACATGAATCATGGGCAGTAGCTTGTCATGAACCATGAACTAATCCCTAGCGTCTTAGCAGACGATCATCACAACGGGGTTACGTAGAAATGGAGCATGCAGGCGGCATGTCTGTGAATCGGATGTCTGCCTAATACGGACTAGCCTAGATCACGCGCAGGAATGATGGCATCACACATCTCGAGTCTAGCCTACCCCAATGACTCTACTGTCATCTAGCACGTCAAAATGTAACCTTCCTTTGCACCAAGGGCGCAACGAGCGTTTACATTTGTACTCTGTTAGAGCCCTGCCAACATGTCTGGAGCGACAGCCTCAAAAGAAACCGCGCCGTCGATTGGCGTGAAAAGCCTCAGCTATGCCTTTCCCGATGGTTCGAGCGGGCTCAAGGATGTGTTTCTCGACCTGCCGCCGGGCAGCAGAACATTGCTGATCGGAGGCAAGTAGCATCCAAAAGACTTGTAACAGTACACCGGGAGCAAAGGTCACTAACATGGTGCAGCCAACGGTGCGGGTAAAACCACATTGTTGCGTCTCCTCTCAGGCAAGCGCATGGCCCCCGCCAACACCGTCCACATCTCCGGCATCGATCCTTTCAAGACGGGCTTGGAGGGCGTGACCTATCTCGGTCTCGAATGGGTGCTGAACCCCATTGTCCGCACCGACATTGACGTTCCTACGCTCCTTTCCTCGGTCGGCGGTGACCACTACGCCGAGCGCCGTGACGAGCTCGTGCGCATCCTCGACATCGACTTGAGCTGGCGCATGCATGCCGTCTCGGACGGAGAGAGGCGGCGCGTGCAGCTCGCCATGGGGCTGTTGCGACCGTGGACCATCCTGCTGCTCGACGAGATTACGGTAGATTTGGATCTGCTGTCGCGCAGCAACTTTCTCAACTTTTTGAAGAAGGAGACGGAGACAAGGCCTTGTACAATTGTCTATGCGACACATATTCTAGACAACCTTGCTACGTGGCCGACGCACCTGGTGCATATGAGTCTGGGCAAGGTGAAGAAGTGGGGGAGCATGGAGGAAATGAATGTCAAGGTTGAGGCGGCTGGGGGTCAGCAATACACTGGGAATAGTCAATTGGGCGAGCTCGTGCTCAAGTGGCTCAAGGAGGATTTGAATGAGAGGGGACCGAGGAATGGAAAGGGAGAGGGTCTGAGTTATCAGAATTTAGAAGGCAAGGGCGGGTATGGTGCGGAGAAGAGGACGGAAGATTGACAAAGCGAGTGCAGCAAGGGCATAGAAACTGTGGGCTTCAAAAATGCTCCGCCGTTTGTCTAAAGGGTTACCAGGCCTTTCTTCTTATCGAGGTGGAAACTCAACGATGATACCCCCGTTTCCATACTTCAACACGGGTTCAACACGGTACTAAAGAAGATATACGCCATAATTCGGATGATGATGATGAACAAACACTTCTTCGTATAGGTGAATACAAGTTTAGCAGAACGGCTACGAATGCCTCTGGACATGCACGAGCTGGGATTCATCAGCATCATGGAGCCTCGATTAGGATTAAACACGCACCTGTACTCAACATGTGACGGGGACTACACGTTCAATGGTAGATGAACCACACGTGTCCGAGAGATTGTATCACGTGGTCTAAGCAGCCCGTGCATATTTCGCGTTTACCACCCCACGCGTCCCCCGCCCGTCCGCACGATTGGATGCTGGGAACGTTCAAGCTTGTTACTCACCACCTGCGTCCTGATGATCATGGCATGCATGCTATCGACAATTCAGCCCTAGAGTACATACTAGACAGCACACTCGCACTGAGCGGATGCTTTCGGATCCTTGCCGAAACAAGCCGCCGTCGCGCTATGACGATCGTCATCCAAGTCGCGGCAATTCGCAATCACTCGTTGAGAAACACACTTCCCGTGTAAACGGAATTCATGCATCGTACGCAATCCTACCCCATCCTCCCTTAAGCTGTAGAAGGGCCTTGCCCCCCTTTTTTTTCCCTCTTGAAACACGACACATTGCCAAGTCAGCGGCAGCCACTTCACCATGGCGGAACAGGAAACCAAAAAGAGTGGCTTCCGGGCCATGTTTCGCATGAAGTCTGGTAAAGAAGCAAAACCGCAGGGCGCGCGGAAAAAGCTTTCCAAGAAGGCATCACGAAGCGATATGCTTGGAAAGCTTGACTCAACCGCCAGTGTGGGCAGGACTGCACGTCAAGACTCTGGTAGTTTCACCGACGAAAGGAACGGCTCAACCGCAACTCGATTTGGCCTTCGGCCATATGATGATGATGTTATTGGGGTTGCACCGCATGCATTGCGCGATAACCCGTACACTGCTATCCATGCTCTCACGGACACGAGCAATACACATCTCTTTGTTGATTTACAAGCAGCCGATTATCGTCGCAATTCAGAGGGACAGCCACAGTATGCCGCACCGCTATATCACCCGCAGAGTCCAAGGTCGGGATCTCTGCCACAAATACATGGCGAGGATATGCGTCCGTACTCGCCACCGAAAGCGCAGCCTTTGAAACTCAGCAAAGCACATCGAGCACCTTCGGCACCGACAAGAGCAGATGATGTTCTTGACAAGGATACGGGAGAGAGGAAAGACTTGACTGAGATGATGCATGCGTTTACATACATCGATGGGGTAGACACGATTGAAGAGGAAAAAGACGACGAATCTCTCCTTTACGACCCTTCACGCCCTGATGGAACGGCAATGCTTGCCAGTGCATCCCCCGAAGTGTGGCTGCGCATTGCTGACTTCTTATCCCCCTTGGATGTTGCCAATCTATCATCAACATGCCGGACCATGTGTGCTCGACTAGGCAAGCATGCATACAAACTTCTTGTGGACCCAGTGCATCGCACACACCGACTAGACTTTTTACTTGCCATGGATGCTAAGATGCCACGCCATCTCTTCTGCTTCCCATGCGCTCAGTGGCACCTCCGAATCCAACCCGGGCTCGAATCACTGAAGCCCCAAAACGTACTCAATCCCCTGTTCGAATGCCCAAACAGCACAAACATCCACATGCCCCCTCCCCGCATCCGCATCACAGACGGCCGTACCCTCCCGTTTGCCTTTGTCCAACTCGCTCGCCGAAACTGGGCCCACGGTCCCAACTACGGCATCCCACACGAATCCCTCGCGCGCCGGTGGAAGGATGGATATTCGGACTGGACGCACGAGTCGGCCTACCACGTCAGCGACAAAGGCCACGTGCTGATGCGCGTCCGCTCCCAGCACCACGTCCAAGGCGGCCTCACCGACGCAGCAAAGCGGCTCCTCCTCTTCAGCCGCGGTGAGTACATGCCGTATTTTAGCGTGTGCGCCCACTGGAAGCACGGGATCCTAACCTCGATCCCCAAGTGCGCACTTTCGCATATCCCGTACGCAAGCGAGAGCGACACTACGGCCATTGACAAGTTCAAGGAGCGCAAGCTGGGCAAGAAAATCCTCGGCATGGTCCCTTTATGCTCCACATGCCGGCCGATGCGTCGCTGTCCCAAGTGCCCGAGCGAGTACGTGTTTGAGCTCAAGCTCGTCGAGGACAAGTCCGTCCGGAGCTATGAGCCGGGCCGCTTCAAGCAGGCGCTCGTCGTGACGCGCTGGAGCGATTTGGGGCCCGCCTCGAGTCCGACAGATGCGCAGTGGAGCGCCATCACGGGGGAGAATGAGGGCTATGATAGTTTTGACGAGATTGGGCGGAGGGCGATTAGTGGCGTGTTTGAGAGCGCGTTTACGGATACGATTCCTGGGCAGAGGGTGTTGAGTATGAATCCGCAGGGTGTGACGGCGAATGAGGAGGCGGGGACTTGGTATTGAGCAGATTGATGGGTGACGCTTTATTTTGAAGGACAAGTTGAAAGATTGATGGGGTTGATGGAGGGGAGAGAGAGAGAGAGAGAGAGAGAGGGAGAGAGAGAGAAAGAGAGGGAGAGGATGAGATGTGATATTTGTTCTTCTTCTCTCTTCTTCCTCATCTCCAATTCATGTCTACTATGCCGCTTTGTCAGACTTTTAACTTGGCAAGACTCGTTGCTATGCATCCGCAACTTCTATCGCGATACACACGCTGGACCGCTACCAATCAACTAAGCATGCCTACCCACACACACACACACACACACACCCAAGATTTCTATGGCGCCCGCACCACCTTCCTACCCGTAACCTCGTACCGTTTCAATTCTTGCAGGATTTTGGGTGAGTCGGCAAAGTCGTATACTTTGACTTTTGGTGTGATTTTGCCCTCGGCAGCCATCTGGAGCAGCTCGTCCATTTGCTTGGCGCTACCGGTAGATGAGCCGCGGATGGTTAGGCCTGTAATTTGTGTTTGCTCTCCCATTAGCGTAAGCGTTCAAGGTAGGTTGGAAGGGGGAAACAGCATATATACCCTTGTTAGCAATGTGAATGGGACTCATGGGAAACATGAAGGTATCCGGTGGCAAGCCTACGCAGACAAATACGCCACTGTTTCTGCACAGGTCCGGTGCTTGGATGTATGCCTTTTCGCTTCCAGCAACACAAATCACACCGTGTGCGCCTTCGCCATGGGTGAGCTCCCTGACTGCCTGTACCACGTCCTGGCTTGCGAAATCGATAAAGGCTACGGCGCCCATCTCCTTTGCGAGCTGCTCTTTTTCCGCTCCGCTGTCAATGGCAATCACCTGGTAGCCCTTGATACTCGCAATCTGCACGCCGATATGTCCCAGTCCGCCGCCCGCACCGACAATGGCCACGAAATCGCCAGGCTTGACTTCGGGTTCTAGCTTGGACACGCCACCTGCCAAACTCAGGCCTGCGCAGAGCAGCGGCGCGGCAATCTCGCTCTTGACACCATCTGGGATCCTCGTCACAAACTGCGCATCGGCAACCACGTACTGCTGCAGCGTGCCCCACACATTTCTCCCCGTGTTCTTCTGCTTGGCACAGTGATTCTCCTTGCCCTGCTTACAGCTACTGCACGTTTGACACGCACTCCATAGCCACTTGATGCCAACCCTCTTCCCCATGAGCTCGGACGACACACGTGCGCCTAGCGAGACTACGGTGCCGACGCCCTCGTGGCCAGGCACTTGGGTGTACTTGCCCGGCCAAGCGAGGTTGTGGCAGTCGGAATGGCAGATGCCGCTGTATTCGAGTTTGACGAGGACTTGGCCTGCGGCTGGCTGTTTCACGGCCACGTCGTTCCGGATCTGGAGGACACAGTCTGGACCGGGGTCTTGGATCCAGCCTGCTGTTTGTGTAGTGGGGATTGCGTCGGTGCTCATCTTGCGAGGCAACGGGCGGCTGGGGAGATGCTTTGGTGAGGGGTTATGGCGAGGATGAGCGTCAGGGTTGGAGAGAGAATAGAAGGGATGTTATTTGCATGTCTGAGATAGCAGAGAGATAGCAATGGCGGGGTGGATGAATGGAATTGACCCCGCCAATGCCCCACAAGGGTAAGTATTGTCTTGTCCGTGGACGCACCAATCGGAGCGCGTCAATCTCCGCATCCGATTTTGTAAATAGTACTACAGCAGCAGCAGCAGCAGCAGTTGGCAGCAGGTCCAGACTCTTGCGCTTATTGCAGCCTGACTCAAGGCGCTTGCATCCTCAAAGGCTGGGCTCGAGTGGTCTAGCGAGAAGTTGAGGTGTACATGTACATGTTGGCGGCGGACAAGGCAGAGAAAGAGAGGAATCAATAGGCTTTTTTGATGTATGTACATGGGTACAGGAATGTCTTTGTATGGCACACATTATTCTAACATTGCTAACCGTCATCTACCAAGATTCCGCTGTCGTTTGTACCCGTCAACACGGCCACGTGAGCTAAAGATTGCAAGTCGCCTTGGTATCCCCATTGCGAGTGAAGACGACAGCACCATCCGGCGACGCATCTCCAACCTCGACAGTAACGTTAAATGTATTCAGCCTGAACACGCCCGAGTTGCCAAAAATCTGGTAGACAGACGCGGTAAGCACAACGGATCCCTTGTACCCTGCGATGGCTGCGGGGGCTAGCACATCGACGGTGTAGTTGGTGCCCATTTGGTAGCCTGACTCGCCACCTGCGAGGTAGATGGTCTTGTAGTTGGAGCCGAGCGCGCCGCGGTAGGCGGGTGGAGGGGCGAAGCCGTAGGCGACGGCGACGTCCAGAGCGCTTGACTGGTCGATGTTGGAGTTGAAGGTGAGTGGGAAGGTTGCGTTTGGAGAGAGGACGGCGGGGACGGTGATGCCGTAGATGGCTGCTGAGGCCGAGGAGAGGGAGGCGAGGGCGGTGGCGAGAGTTGAGAAGCGCATGTTGGTAGGCGTGTTTTTGGTGTGTGGTGGTAGAGAGATGGCTGGATGGTAGATGGGTGTAGCATTTCTTTGGGGGCTGGGGGCTGGTTGTATCTATAGAGAGGAGTGCTCTGTACCTGTAGCTCCGTGTTCCCCTTTGCCGCATCCTTGTCCTTTGCAATATACTAGTACATCATTTCCTCACTACGGCCGCCTGGTGCTAGCCCGCAGGACCGGCAAGACGCCGCAAAATTAGTCCCTCATACGGACCGATCGACACAATCCCCGGCGCGACAGTAGCAGTAGCATGCGAGACTCGACGACTTGTCCATGTCCCGCACCTTACACCCTGAAGGTGTTTGTGTGCTTGGACCAGCCCGGATCAGCTTGGACCAGCTTGGACCAGCCCGGGTCACCGCCACTATATTTATAGAAGATTGCTATGCGTCTTCTGTCTTGCAGCTCGAGTTGCGCATGGTAGAGTGAGGAAGCACGTGTTCCTCGCTGGATTCATGTGCAAAGACCAAATGTAACCATCGTAGTAGACAGTCGCTTGTCAACGCAACGCACCCACGCCGTCCCATCCGGTGCTTAGTGCCAGGGCTAGTGCCAGGGCTAGTGCGTGATACGTCATTCTGCATATCGACATTCGTCACTCCTCGTGTTGTGCCGAGCTTGCTATATTTAGGCGGGCAAATGCCTCACCCCATTTGCCTTGTTGTTCTCGCCTCATCAGCGCAGACGTCAGTCGCAGTACCGTGAGCTCCGGCCAACGTAGGGCGTCTGTCTAGCGCGAGCCTGATGAACCAATCATATAATTCAAAATCATACAGCTAGTACGTAGTAGAATTCCTCCCTACTTTGATCATAGCTAGTAGAGCTTGTAAAGAAGATAGGATAAAACTAAAAATAGATAGCTTATATCTCCATCGGGCCCAACGCTAACGTAGCTTATTTCGTTCTACCCCTATAATATCTATGTTTTAAACTACCATGTTAAGCTTAGTCTGGAGGGAACATCGCCGAGCGCATCTTAGACGTCACTGCCGTTTTGGCATCTTCGTCGCAGCCAAGATCCGGGGAAGTGAGAGAAGAGTCTAGGGGCGAAAGCTCGTATAGATGCTACTATGTATGTATGTATGCATGCATACACACATACATACATACATATATACATACATACATACATACGTAAAGTGCATGTGCGGGTACAAAGCCGAGGAAATAGTGAGTACCAAGCAACGCCACAGGGCACTAGTGCTTCGGGTATCGGCAAGTCAGACTCTTGTCCCATACCCCACATGCACTGTTCATTACCGCGTTTTGACCTGGAGTATCCAAGTACAGCCACCAACCTAGCCGATGGGTGGGAGGCACGCCGTCGGCGGCTGCGACAAGCCAGATGTATTCGGACACTTCGTCTCTCAGCGCACTGGAGCATGCCATGAGCTTGGCAGCGCGTGTGAACACGTGACAGCAGATCATGTGCTTGTGGTAATGGACAACGAAAGAGAGAGAAGTGAAGTGAAGGTTGCCCCCTTTTTTTTGGAACATGAGAATGTGTGTCTTATTGGCAAGTGAGTGAAAGAGAGCAATGCACACTGATTCGCATCAGCCGTGGCTTGGATAAGAAAAGAACCGCCCGGTGTGTTTGTACATGCAAACCAGGTGGTCTTATCAACTGTCTCCATTCTTGAGCGCTGTCAGCTAAATTCTAGATATTCACGTTCAGCTCAAAGGCATCTCGTAAGATGTACCGATTATCTTGCACAAGATCGGCCCATATGCCCTCCATATACTATGCTCTGTACATACAACATGCTATGTAGCAAATTAGAATGCTGCAGCCGCGTGTACGTATTCTGGCCTGTGTTGAAGCGGAACCAGAGTTCAGTTTGTTGCCTTGGCCAAATCAAGTCCCAGAATCACGTGCCTAGCGCAGCTGACCATGGTTACGGCCTTCACTGGCAGATATATGCCCATAAAGTAGTGGCAGCCGATTATACTGTAGCACATAAGATAACTTAGCCGTGACCAGACAATTGCAGCATACTGCACCACTTTCACCTTATCGCTCACGCATTTGCTCCACGAAAAAAAAAACTCCAACGAGCGCACCTGAGTGTTTTGTCCAGCAACACAATCCACACTAACCGGATTCCCCAGTGGTGAGACTCCCCGCAGTACGCATAACATCTCACTTGGACCTACTTTCTTCCGCAAACAGGCATGTCAACTCCTCCCTAAACATCGGCTTATCGCACTTGAAGCGCAAACCCGCCGACGCAATATTACAGTCTCACCCTCACCCTCACCCTCATATGGCAGCGCATCGAGTGGGGGCTCTATCTGTCTGGCTTTTGGCTAGACAACACCTTCACTTGCGCTGACCTCTTGTAGTCGCCTCTCCTGCTTCCATGTCAACGACGCCATGCCATTCGAATCCTACATCAGAAGGTGCAAACCATATGGATCCAGTGCCAATGTCCAGCATGTCAGCCACAAATTCTCTTGAGTCTTCGCCGCCCACGCCATATCCTGACCAAATCGCCACCCTCGAGCGTCGGATCGCTGAACTTGAACAAGACAAAACGGACCTCGATAAGGCAGTGTCTGAGGCTAATCAACGCGTCGCCGAAGCCAAGAAAAGCGCAGCTGCCGCCAAAACCGAGACTGCAGCGGCGATCCAGCGCGCCCAAATACGCCACACAGAGAGGCTGCACGCCAACAACGAGGCTCGAAATCTTCAAGATGCGATGAAGGAGCAAGCCTTTAAACACAACGATTCTTCGATCAAGGCTAGTCGAAGGATTAGTTGCCTCGAGGCCAGAATCGCGCATCTCGAAACTAAAGTATCGATCAAAGACGCCAACTTTCAACAGCTGGAACAAGAACTCCGTAAAGTCCACGCTGGCCTTCTAAGCAATCAACGAGAAGATGTCAGCATGGAAAAAAAACTTGGCCAGATTGTTCATGAACTCAAGAACAAGATCATAGGACTGGAGTTGTCTCTTGCTGCAGCAGAGCAGGACAAGGAACACGCTGTGAAAGACAAAGATACGATAGCAAAGTCACAGGCCAAGTTTGAAATGAACCAAGCTTATTTCAAGAGCCGAGAGGTTGAGCTAATGCAAACTAATCAGATAAAGCTCCAGGACGCTCATCTTCACTGGCATTCAAAATTAGAAGTCATGGCCAAAGAATTGAAAGAGGCAAAGAAGGAGGCCAAGGAGGCCAAGCAGAAATTGAACATGGTGACTCGTATGACGCAGAACACTTCTCACGAGTCTGACGTATTGCAACAGCAGCAGCAGCTTCAGACTTGCAATTCCGACAAGAAAAGAAGGCTTGGCCCGAACAGGTACGTCAATCGGTGGTAGAACCAATTTGCACATACATAACTAACACATCTCCAGGAACACTGAAACCCCTGCCTCGGCGTTTCAACGCGCACGCAGCCAGACTCTCCTCCTGAATGCTATTGGTATGAACCCAAGCCTGCTTACAGAATCGAGTGGAGGTGCACCGAGAACGGAGGCTCAGCCCGTCCCAAGGCAGCCCATGAATATGACACAGAACATTGGATACAGGCAGTATCCATCGGCAAGTTTCAACGCTTCGACTAGCCCAAACTCACCTATTCTAACCACTCAACAGCAACACTCTCCAGACTATGGCCAGTCTTCCGTTCCACAACATGGCGTCCCGATGCAACCCAGGCGTTTGATTGGAAAACAGCAATACATGGGCCCCCTGCCGTTTCAGCAGCAGCAGCAGCAGCAACAGCAGCAACAGCCAGGCCTTGTACAGAATGCGAGATTGAACAGTGCTAGGTCGCTAGCTCAGAATTACTCAAACCACGCGACCAACGTACACTTTGGTGTCAACACGGGTACCGTACAGCAGCCTCACCACGTCATGATCCAGGAACCTCCACCTGCCTTCATACCCAGCCGTACGCACCAATCAAACAGCACGAGCGCATCGTTTTTCCCGAATACGCAAGCCCATGCCGTTCCATCTGCTTTCGGCAACAACATCTTTGCGGCTGAGGCAAGCAACCTGACGTCAGGCAACATGGACTTTTTCATGAATAATGACTTGGAGTTTACCAACTACCCCACGGGAGAAGCGTTCCAGGATCCTTTGTACAGCAACCATGTTACGCCAAGCATGAACAGCAACGTTCAAAGCCAGGGCGATGCGAATGCTGCTCCGGCTAATGCAAATACATCGTGGTCGAGTGGTCAAGGCCCTGCGCCACACGGAGATTTTGTACCAAGATGAATTTGGGGGATTACTGAATTGGGTAAGTGATTCTTGTCAAGTTCTGTCCGAGGAGGTGGAGAATGAATGCGATGAGAGGGAGCTTTGGCTCGATTACTAGGTGGATGACATGGATCGTGTGCTTCAGCGATGCTTCGAATATGACCCGCTACGGTCTGCGAGGGAGGTTCTACGTATCCCACTATTCATGAAGGGGCAGTATTGGATCCAAGGTGATAGACTACTTTTTGATTTTTTTCTTTCAACGTGCGATGGAGGTTCACGCATGTCGAACTATTCGGGAGCTTCAATCGAGAAGTTCATAGTATGTAAGCAATGGACATTGTAGTACTCAAATGTGATTGTGGATATATACCGCTCATACCCAAAGCCACCATGAGTGTAGCAAAACTCCTCCTCCACTGGAATGTAAAGAACTGATTTCTTGCCGATGGACTTGCTGTGGTAGAGTGGGGTTTGGGGCTACAACAGAGCGATGTGGACCTCATCAAGCATAGATTCGAACCTTATCAGACCACATACAAGCCCCTGGTATCTCCAAAGAACCACTTGCCGCTTTCCCATGCAAACTCGGCTGAGATGCTAAAGCGGGCCATGTTGCAACGACTCGACGGCGGTGGCGTAGTAGACCATGCCCGCAGGAGCCTAGCTCACCGAGTCTTTAGGATTTCACAGCTTCACCCCCACATCCTTTCCACCGGCCAAGCTCCACTTGGCAATAGCTTGCATATCTTGATCGTATTCGCCCCAATCAAACACTGGATGCACCGCGCAAACTTCTAGGTGACAGGCCTATTTCCCCCGGCTTGCCGCACATTGTCCACGCCTGGATCGCAAGCGCATTTCCAACCCCATGCATTCTCTTATCAGCCAGCCATGCTGCTGCATCCCCGGGCCACGGCCCTGACGAATGACTAGGATGCTGCCTAGCGGAATACCGGTGCGGCATACAAAAGACGTAGGCTGCCCGGCCTTTGGACTCGCCGCTCTTCTACTGTTTCCTGGGGCCGCTCTTCTCGTTGTTTGTTAGACGCCCCGGCCATGGCATCCAACCAGCCGGGCCTTGCGCCACTTAGTGCGCTAGGTGAAGATCCGACCAAAGGCGCTGTAGACGTCCCTGTTGAGACCGATACACCAGTCGCCCCAGACCAATTCGACGAGCGCTACGAAACTTCGCCATGGGAGATATGGGCGTATTATTGGTAGGCACACGCCTCTCTGGATACTATCGTTACCGTGCCATGTACTACTGGCTGTCTCGAACCATTCTAACCATTGGCCAATAGTTACTATGTCGGAGACAACGGATTGACCCTTTTCAACTTTGCTCCTACCGCCTTTCAAAACCTCATGTATCTGGCTGCCGGCGACTCGGGAACTCTCTTCTTCATGGGCCGAAGCCGCACAATCAACTCGATTGTTCTTTTGTGCAACGGCATAAGCTTCGCAATCCAGGTCGTTATTTTCTTGATTCTCGGCTCTTTCGCAGACTTTGGCACCTGGCGTCCAAACATCCTCATCATGCTCTCGATAATCGCATTCGGCATTGGATTCGGTTGGCTGGGCGTCCACACCCAAGACAAGTGGCACATTGGCGTTGGGCTCTACATTGTCGGACTCATTGCCTACCAGACCACCATCACATTCTGGACCGCTGCATTCCCTGGCCTCGCGCGCAACACAAAAGATTTGCGTACCAAGGCCGAGGAGTTTGCCCAAGGCAAGATTGACCGTGCAGAGTACGAATTCGCCGACATGATGAAGCGAAACGAGCTCTCCAACGTAGCATTCTACACCCAGTCCGTCTTTGAGGTGCTCATCCTCGCCGTCATCGTAGGCATAATGTTTGCGCTCCACGTCAATGACAGCGTAGCCAACAACAATTGGGGCCTTTCCGTACTCATCGCGTTTGCAACAGGCGTCTGGATCCTCTGTGCCATCCCCTGGTTCATTCTCGAAAAGCGGCGTCCGGGCCAAGACGCAGGGCGCAGCAGCATTGTCGTAGCAGGCTTCAAACAGCTCGTCTACGCTTCGCAGCAGATTTGGCAATTACGACAGAGTCTGGCCTATCTTGCAGGCTACTTCCTTCTCGGCGACAGCCTCAACACCACCGTCACGGTCATTGGCACCTTGCAAAACGAAATCGTCGCCTACAACAGTCTCCAGCTGACCTATCTGCTCATCGTCGGCATCACCGCCCAGGCTGTCGGCATCGCTGCTTTCTGGCGCATACAAAAGTCGTATGGACTGTCGACCAAGACAATGTTCATGGTCGTGGCTGTTTGCATCGTCCTGCTAGATGGCTGGGGCATGGTGGGCATATGGACCCAGCGCTTCGGCTTCCACAACCAATGGGAGGTCTGGCTGTACCAGGTCTTCTACGGCCTTGTCGTGTGTCCGTGGTACAGTTACTCGCAAACGATGATTTCCGAAGTCACGCCGCGCGGCAAGGAATTTTTGTTCTTCAGTCTGTTTTCCATTGTCGGCAAGACGAGCGCCTTCATTGGGCCGCTAGTGAGCAGCGCGATTATCGATGAGACGAGCAACAACAGTAGTCCATTTTACTTTTTGTTCTCGCTGAGTCTAGCCAGCTGTGCGTTTTTGTACTTTTTTGTCAATGTGGGGACGAGCAGGGTTGAGCAGGCGATGTTTTTGCAGAAGGAGCAGAGCCTTAAGGTGCATGATGACGAGGGGTTGCATGGGCTGATGTAGTAGTAGTAGCAGTAGTAATAGCACAGGATTCGATATCTTTCTACCAAAGAATTCCAACGTTACTGTACTTTACATTCTCCCAACTCACCCAGGGTATTACATGTCCCTCCTCCCCATTACGCATCTTGACATCGTACTACAGCAGCATGCGCGCCTACACCATCTTGATCTCATTTCAATGCAGGAGCCTCGATACAGACGCCTGCGGGTATCTATCACCCGGTACCTAACATAAATGCTTCTATTTTTTATATTTTATTTTTTTTCCATATTCCGGGGGACGACCCCATGTACTCTGGTGCGAGAGCCAGCATGCACAGAGTGCTAGTGGCGGTTGCAAGTTGTCGTGTGGATTGCAGCGAACATCCTAGTGAGCTGATGCTCGATAAGTTTTTCGACGGGTTCCCTGCCGTTGCTCCTGTTAATCATCCAACTACATACACTGCGTTACCTGGCTCCTGGCAGTGCGGATCCTTGGTCTTTTCGTGGGCCTCTCTCCTTGATGCGACGTCTCCGTACTTTCTCCGCAAGCTTCCTGACTTCTGGGGTGCGCAGGCCTAGCAAGGCTTCTAGCCATGGTTGTAACGCAAAGTTTTAGCATGTGCAAATCGTATGTACTTCATAGGCTACACGTCTCGTATTTACAAGATCTAATTGGAAAAAAAGAGGGCTGCGTCTAAGGGAGACCCGAGCACATGTCCTTGTTCTCTCGCTCCGACTCTAAGTAGTCCGGCCCTAGCGATACCCAAGCATTCGATTCTTATCAGGACCGTCACAAACCCCCCCTATCGATACCTTATTCTCCTAGCTCTAGTAGGCTGAGACCTCGATTCAACGAAATCTACCCATGCATATCGGTACTTTGCCAATGGCTATTGTTGACTTGACTATCCTGTTTTATTTGTGCTTGATCACGGTGGTGGTAAGCCAGATTCACGTGGGCAGACCGCTGACGTGAGGTGACATATTCCAGTGCAGATACATAGTAAGAGCTAGATAGTGCAGAGTGTTGTTTCCGCTGAGATTACTAGGAACGGCCTGATACTTTCCTGTGACAAACCAGTGATAGAGTTATCTGAGGGAAGAGCCAGATGATTGTTTTTGGAGTCTCCGCGTATGAAAGTTTTGCTGGTAAGTACAGTACACCATGTGTGCAAATGTGTTTTACCCTGCCCCACGTGACAAGCTGGCGAAAGCGCTCTACGCCAACCAAGAGCGTCTTTAGCGTTACGTTGGTTTTTTCTTCAGGTCTATAATTCGGATAGCAATCTTTGGAAACGTAGATAAAGGCTGTAACTAGCTTTCCATCTGCTTATTCTAGGAAAACATGGATCTAGACAACGTCGGACTGACTGGGAAAAGTACTACTGCAGACATGGTGTAAGTTCAGGAGCTTAGAAATACATGTAGCCAGGCACACTACCGTATAACAGATCCGAGGGGATCCGGGCCATGTGAAGTTGCTTCCTCGGGTCGGACCGAGCCTTTCCCAGACACGCCTGGCCAAGTACACTAATGCATCGTGCTATATCAAGGCGAATCTAGACAGGTCCACATAGGTATGTAAGTATTTTTTGATAGCGAAAAAAACGCACTTTCAAATCGGAATTTGCACATTGGCTGTGCAAATAACAAGTTAAGCCTCGATGTGGTGCCGATCTGCTGGGCTCTACGTATGAGCTTCCGGCTTCTATTGGTCGAAAGTGACAATCATGCTCTAGTATAAGAGTGAGGTATTCTATACTTTAGAGAGGACATCTGATTTATCATGTACATTTTCAATCACTCTACTTTGAGTCATGAGGCATAATTGAATATCAGTAGAAGGCTGCAAAAGGCACTTCAACTCCATACGTAAGATGACCGCTAGATTGAATACACGTCACCTATCTACCAGGACCCAGACATCCCCCACCTTCATGCTTTGTAAAAGTATAAGGCGTAAAAGGATCCCATCTGTTTCAAGTCCCAACCCCGCTCCAAACCCTCCTTTACCATCTCCTCCCCCGGAAACATGACTTCACTCATCGTCACAGCCCGCTCAACCAACTCCCTCACCCTCTCACTCTCTGCATTCACCCCACTCTCCACCCGCCCTACCGTCTCCTCCTCAAACCTCGCGCAAAACTCCCCAAACCCCATTGTACAAGCACGCACGCCGCGATCTAACTTATTGTGAATAAGCACCTGCATCAACTCGATCTAGAACCCCGCTTTATCTTGCGATGTAGTAGCCTGGCTAAATAAACCGCAAATTTCACCGAGTGAGAAGAGGAATTCGCAAACAGACGAACGGTCTGTCGTCGATAGTATGTTGCCGGGAGCGAGGATTGCGCTGTCAAAGTCGATGAGGACGAGGGAGGGCAGAATGACGGGGTTAGTAGAGACATTGCAGCGGGAGATGTCGAGCATGATGTTTCCGCTAAAAGTGTCGTCGTGGGCGATGTTGGCACCGGTGTGAAGCCATGCGACAGTCTGGACGAGTTGCTGTGTGATGTGTAACATGAGGGTTCCGGGGAGTGCTAGGGGAGCTATGGTGTTTTGCGGGAGTGAGTTTTCTGGCCCGCAGACTGGAGCTGGAAGGATAAGTGCTCTGATTAGTTGGACGAGGTTGAAGCCTTGGATTGCATTTGTGGCAAGCTAGTGTGATCCTGGCCCTACTGCTGGTAGATCAAACTCGTTTAGAGCTGGCAAGTATTGCTCTACCTAGCTACCAATGAGGAGGCTCTGGATGCGTTGGAGAGCTTGAATCTCCTGGGCAAGGCCGAGACCCAATGGTCCGTTTTGTGTCTTCTTGACAGCGACAACAGCTGTGCTTTGCTTTGAGTGGTTTGACTTACCTGAGGTCGATGGAGCGGGAACGCAGAAAAAAAATACTCTCCCGCAGTTACCTTGTCCAGCTTCGTTGATGATAAGATACTTGTTGGCAAAGTCGCTAGTGATGCGTATCGAAGTTGGGCTGGTTACGCTGTGACCTATGTTGCAAAGCGTTTGTAGTTTGTATCGGCAATCAAAAAGGGAGAATGCTTCATACTGATATACAAGAGGGACAGGCTCGATTTCTTATCCATTCAGGCGGGCGGGTTGCGTGGATCAATGAGGGGAGACAAACATTAGTGCCCTTTTGGGTTGCTTGCCATGGCTCCGTGGCAGATGTTAACGAAACAGACAATTTGCCATACTCATGAAGCGGCGAAAGAAAAAGGTAAAAAGATAACGACACACATGATGTTGAGACAGGGAAAAGGATGAACGGAGAGACTTTCCACAGACTGGCAAGAAACAACGTGTCTCGATTTGTTACAGCGTGTTCGTGCTGAAATAAACGCATGGATAAATCGTATACGGTGGAGCGAATCCATCTATGATGACTATCTTGCATGTAACGCTCTTGAGCGACGTTACGTCGACCGATTGAGCTCGGCTGACAGTGGGCAAACGCCGTGAAAAAAACGAACGCACCGGATTTCATAGAATTCGTCCAGCACGAGCCTTGGAGATCTGTTGATTCGTTGTCGCATTGACTCCATGGTACGCACGGTAGTCTGTGACAAAGCGGTTTGTTCATAAGACATGCAGTATCAGTGTGGCGTGGGGTCGCATTTTCGCTCACCGTCGCTAGCATAGGCCTGCTTGTGGAGCATCTTCAATTATGTTAGGAGTTTCCTCGAAGGAATGTTTTCAAGGGGATTCGGGATCGAACTCGGTGGTATCCATGCCCCAAATCTCAACATGTTTGACACTCTCCTTGCTCACTATTTCGAATTTTCTTATCGGCCCAGCCAGTTTTGCCTTTACGCTCTTGTTTTCGATACCATTGCTCGACTCTTTGCTATTTGGTGGAAAGTATACTCCACCAAGCTTGAACACCAAGTCATTTCCAAAACCGATGTATTTGACATTTTTGTATTCCGGCCGCCAAAACTCTGTTGCGAGTGCGAAAGCGTGGGTTTCCGGATCCATCATGTCGGGTTTTTCAGTAGGGTCTGTGTTTGGGCCGACCAAAAAACGTACTGCCCAAAGCTTGGGAACAAGGGCAAAGATTTGACGCAGGGACTGGAGTGGTGGGACAGAGCCGGCAAAACCAAGCTGCTCTAGATTTGGACAGGATTGGCAGAGTCTGAATAAGGTATCCTCGGATAAGATCCATCGGTCAGAAAGGAGCAGGTGGCGGATTGTACGGTGATTGGTCTGGATAGCAGCAATGTACTCGCTTGCAACATTTCGAGTACGAATCTCCCCATTGGTGGGTGTACCATTGACACTCGCAAAGCCGCTACTCATACTGGGTGTCAGGTGGGACGGCGTTGTGGGTGTCGCAGCGCAACTATTCGCCTTTGAATACAAGGCGTCATTTCGTCTACTTGAAATGAAATAAACGCGTTCAATGCCCTTGCAGCTGCTTAGTGATTTAGCCAGGGCGTTCTCTGGATCGTCGGTACGGATCATCTTGAGGTTAGGCGAAAAAAAATGACCGGGGTCCGTCTTCCACGAGTTGTCAACGAAGACGGTGAGAGGATCGGAAGAACCTCCACAATTGATGACTGTCATCTCAGCCCTGGTTTCTCGACTGAGGATGCCGTACATGTCTTCGGAGGGGTTGCGAGAGTACATGTTGTACAAGGCAATGTGCCTAACTGGCAACGAGTATTTGGCAGCTATACAGCGACCAAATATGGACAGCAAACTGATGGATTCTTCGCTCTCGGCACGCATGCGTGGGCTCCAATGCAGAGTAACGTTTTCAAGCTTCTTGGAGCCGTACAAAAGCAGCGAAATGTCATCGGGATAGCAGAGAGGGTCTATATCGTAGACAACCAAGGTCCGGAGGTTGAGCAGTGGGGGGATGGTGGTCGTGGGACGTGGTGTGCGTCGCAGTTGGCACCTGATGGTCAGCGAGGTCAACGTGGTCTTACCTACGAGACCCTGGTAGATGGTACACAGTGGTGGAGTGTTGAGTTCCCAGCTGGAAATGCATTAGCGAAGCAAAGGAGTCGGAGGGAGGGAGGGAGGGGGGGGGGGCGTGTAGGCGCCAACATACGCAAAGCTGTCGAGATTGGTCATGCGGTTGATTGCGGCACGCATAGCAACCTGCAGCACCATGCTGCTGTCCGGTACACGGCCGTGTCTGTAGTCTTCAGTGTCTTGCTCGCGCCAGTTGCCCAGGACGCGGAATTTGTGTATGTAGATGCCGAAGTTGCGCGACACGAGCGTGTTCAGTCCCATGGAAAAGGGGCTGCCACTTCCATAGCCCTCGGGTCTGCCATCGACATATCGGATTTCTGAATAGGCGCGGAGTGTGACATGCTCGTACAGGCGCGGCAGCGTCATGTAATAGAGGAGGCGCGAGGTGCGTGTGACGCGCGCAAGGTCAGCGACATGGTCGACCTTGGGCCGGGGTTAGCAGATGGGTCCTTTGGAGGCCTGAATGGCATGCATGTGCATACTTACGTGTGTGAGGATCAGATGGATAAGGTGTAGCGGAAGCTCTTTGGCGTGCGTCGCATCTGGATGCGATAGTGCTGGCGATGTGAACAAGGTGTGGACAGGAGTCGTCAGAGGCAAGCTAGCAGCAGCATTTGTGTTGGACATGACAAAGGTCGACAGCGGCACGCTGACTGTCCAGACAAAGCGGGCGTTGGGGGGTCATGGCAGCATCGTTGTCCAGCACATACATACATGAACGTCGGCCATGGCCCTGCCCAAACCAGTGTCTGCTTGTGCTTGTGCTTGTGCGCCCACGCTGTACTAACGCGAGCAGCGCCACCGACCCGAAATTGGTCCGGCAGCCCCACCACCACACTATCCACGCTCTCACCGGAAGATCAGAACAACCAGCCCACCACCAAAACTCGTTATCCGCAACACGAAGCATCTCTGCTACAGCGTACTCGGTTCCCAACAAGAGTAAATTAGATTACCATGTATACTCGACTCACATCCGTGTAAGGCTTTTCCATAGTCATCGATATTTCTTCAGCGTTGCAGCAGCCGGAGAAGTAAAGCTGCTACACCCAAGTTTAACAGTCAGACTGTTCCACGCTAAAAACGCCACTAACGCACGATCCTAGCGTGCAGCCCGCCCCACTAAAAATCTACAGCTTACCTATTAGCTTAACTTAATTATCTTAGATATTAATAATTATTACTATATTTACGTTCCTTTATATATAGCTTTTACTAATTATATATAGTACCTTACAGCGTATAGAAGAGAAAATATTTAAGCTTTTTTAAAGAAATTTTAAGCGTTATAGGCGTTTTTATTATACGTTTTATACGTTCTAATACTTTTAAGAGACTATATTATATATAAACGTTATAGTATAATTAAGTAATTATTAGTATAGAACTATTAATAGATTCTACTATATAAAAAGAGACTATTAAATACAAAGAAAACGCAGTCTTCTAAAGCTATATAATTTATATAGGATAGAAGTTAGAAGATCATTTTAAATAAATATTGAATAGTCTTTTATATATAAAGCTATAGTCAAAACTGTATTTCTATTATTAATAGTTAAGTACTAAGAGTATAGAGAGAGTAGAATAGAGAAATCTAATCTCATTATACTACAGATATAAATTGTTATAAACGCTAATATATACCCTCTTCTAAATATAGCCTTAGCGCTTATTTATATAGGAACTTTATAAACGATCGCAGAGTGTTAAGGGGCGAAGAGGCCTTCAAACGAGTTTGCATTAACCTATATTATAGAAGAAAAATAATAAGAAGAGTAAAGTTATTATAAAATACTTCTCTCTTTATATCTATACTTCTCTAACTTTTATATAGATAGAGTTCTAGCTAAGTAGTATAGTATAGGTATATAATATAGTTATATACGTTTATCTTATATAGGCGTAGCTTATCACGTATATAATATAATTATATATATTTACTCTACTTAGGCGTAGCCTTTTATAATACCTCTCTTCTTTACTATATAAGATAGTAGTCTATCTATTTACTTTATTATATTATAGAGTTACTACCTTATAATAGTATTATTTATCTACTAAAAGTAAAGGTAAGTTAGACGTTTTCTATATAGTATATTTATTAGTAGTATCTCTATAATTAGTTTCTTATTAGTTTATATAATCTCTTTTATTACTTATATAATACCTCTAAAATTTTAACCTAGTAGTTATAAGTAGTAGGCTGCTAATAGTATTAACGCTCTATAATTATATACTAATAGTTACGCTAATAATACTATTATAGACGTTTTAGCTTATATCTTTACTACTACTAATTAAGCTCTTACTCGTACGACTTCTAGTGCGGTATAGCCTATTAGTAATATTAAGAGCTTAATTAACTTAAATCTCTACTATATTTAGTTTATTTTTAATATAGTAGTTATAGATAAGCTTTATCGCGTCTTTACTATTACTCTTATACATTTTACTATCTTTTATACGATAGCTTACTAACCTAGTTAGAATAATATTTAATAGGCCTTTAATCTCTTCTATTATCCTTATAGTAATAGCCCTTATAATACTATCTTTAGTGCTAGTTCTTATAATTACTCCTCTATTATTGCTTATATAACTATTACTACTTAATAGATTCTTACTAGCTATCTATTATACTTTAAGGCTTTTATTATTTACTTACGTAGTAGTCTAAATACTTAGTTCTATATAAATAACTACGCTATAGTACTTTTAGGTAGAAAAGAGTTTACTACGTTTACTAGCTATATATTAATTCTAGGCGTATAAGGTAGAGCTTATTTAAATTACGTTTAGCTAGATTATAGTACTTACTATTCTATTCCTTATAGTTATATACATAACTTCTACTTTAGATAATAATAGGCGCTATAAGCGTTCTACTTTAGAAGGTTCTACTAATCCTTTACTTCTAGAGTAGGCTAGTTTCTTTTTACTAGCCTTATATAAGTTAGTTATTTAGAAGTTATATAGATTAGATATACGTAAGCTAGTATTTAAGTATAGTAGTATTAGTAAGATTAGTAGCTAGTTCCTATATAGATAGTTAGTAGCCTATCTAATAGATAAGGTATTCTATTCTCTTACCTCTTCTTCTCTCGTCTATAATACTTTATACTATCTATTTAAGATATACGTCTTTATTATTATCTTATATAATAATAGCTACTAGGCTTAAGTTATCTATCTACTAAGATAGAAGAGAGTTATTTATAGTAGGCTGTAGCTTATCTATATAATAGGTCTTAGTCTTCTAGAGTATAGCTAGTTCTATCTAATATAGGTCTTATATATATACTACTTAAAATTTTTTATTCTTCTAGTTTAGTTTTTTACTTAACCTTATAGTTCGTACGTCGCGTAGATCTAGCTATATCTAGTTTTCTACTTAGTAGATAGGCGTTAGCTTATAGAACTTATTAGTTTAGTATTTTTATTTCTATTAAGCGTATAATATCGTAGATATAGCCTAGGTTAAAGTATTACTAATTATATAGATAATTTCCTTTATAGCTTCTACTATATTTAGAGCTTATATAATATCTTACTCTTATAGAAAGAGAGTATTATAATATTTATAATATAGAAAGAATAAGAATACTCTAATTAATATATCTATATAAGAGTTTAGTATAAGCTCTAGTAGTAGAGAGAGCTATACTTAATTATCTTAATTATAGTTATAGAATATTTATATAGTAGCTTTAATATTACTATTTACGTATTTAGTAGTTCTATCTATTTATAGATAGTAGGTAGTAGAGAGATTTTATTAGATATCTAAGAGTTAGTAGATCTATTTCTATAGAGAGCTTATAAACTAAAGGTCTCTATTTAAGATAATTAACTATAGTAAGCTATAGTAGTAGTAGACTTCTTATATAAACGCCTACGCTATATCTATTATCTTAATTTTACTTATAGGAATAAGTACGATACTCTTACCTAGATAGTCCTTTACTACTATTAGGTTTATTTTCTTTTAAGATAGTAGTAGTCTAGTAATAAAGTCTACTATAAGATATTGCTATATATAGCTAAGTACTAATAGTAGTTATAAATATCTATATTTTCTATCTTACTATAGAGTACTTTTTTAGCATAACTTATAGTTTTTTATAAATTAGTAGATATTATTACTTAGATTTAGCTAGTACTATTCTTATATAATAATTTAGTAAGTCTCCTTCTATTCTAAGTAGTCTAATAGTAGAGAGAGATAAGCTACTTAAATTATCTCTATATAAAGTAGTTTATTTTTAAGTATCTATACTCTATTCTTCTAGTAGAGTTAGCTTTTATTATTTATTATATAGTTATCTAAGGAAACTATAACTTATCTTAAGCTTATAAGTAAATATTTTTTCTTTTATACTATTAGCTTAACTTCTTAGTATAGTAGATCTATTTGTATAGCTTAGTTCTAGAATAACTAAATTAGTTCTTAAAAGTTTAGTAGTTAGAGGAGCGTAGGTAATACTAAGAACATTTCTAATAGATATATAAGTAACGCTAGTATAGGATCTTAAGCGTATATAGGTACTAATATTATAAGTTCTCTTAAGGCGTAATAGTCGTCTAAGGTGTCTTTTAGTATATCTTAGTTATAGCAGAATAAAGCATCTACTTATATATTATCTTTACTAGAGTAATATTAAAGGCGTATATTTAGAAATTAAGCTAGCTTTAGTAACTATTATATATAGCGTTCTAAGAGTTTCTATATCCTTATAAAGAATTTAAGATTCTTATAGTCTATAATAACTTTAAATTCTTATATATCTCTAAATTCTGCGTTCTATTTCTTTAGATAGGTAATAACTACTAGTAGTTCTTTATTATAAATTAGATAGTTTACTTTATAGACTAGTAGTTTATAAGAGAAGTAGACTACTATATATAAGATTTTATTAACTTCTAAAAGTAGTACTACTTCTATTACCTATCTAGAGAAGTTATATTTAATAATTATATAACGCTTTAGGTTAAACGCAACTAGAACTTTATCTAAAAGAAAAGCTACTTTTAAAGCTATAAAGCTAGATTCTTATTTATTCTTCTATTTAAATAGCTTATTCTTCTTTATCAGTTATATAAGAAGTTCTATAAGTTATAAGAAACTAGAGATAAATTTATAGTAAAAGTTAGTAAAGCCTAGAAACCCTTATACTCCTTATATAGTTATTAGTACTTTCTAGTCTTATATTACTTTTATTTTATTTAGGTCTATAGAGATATTCTTTCCTACTTATAAAATAAATTCTAGATATTTTATATATTAGATATTAAATTTATATTTCTTTAGTTTAAGCTATAGTTCTACTACTTAAAGGCGTTCTACTACGCGTTATACGTACTTATAGTATTAATCTAGTAAACTATCTATATAGATAAGAATATTATCTAAGTAAGCTAAGCTAAAGTTATCTAAGAAGTCCTATAGTATCTAGTTTATATATTATTAGAACGTACTTAGCGCGTTCGTAAGCCTAAAGGGTATTACTAGCTACTTATATAAGCTAAACTACGTTTAAAAGGTAGTTATCTATTCTTATCTTTCTATAATATAAATATAGTAGAAAGCTACTATAATATTTAGTTTAGTATACTATTTTATTTATCTAACTTAGTTTAACGTTTTGCGGATAAGTAGAAAAGAATAATAGTCTTTTTAGCTTATTACGTTTAGCGTATAGTAGTCTATATAGAACTTTAGCCTACTATCTAGCTTTTATATAAATAGAATAGAAGAGGTAGTAGATAAATTACTTATATAGATAAATTCTTTATTAAGTAGCTTATAGAGCGTCTTCCTTAGTATAAGAAGTTTATCTCTTAATATACTATAGAGTAGCCTATATAGGATTTCTAGTATTCTCTTATTCTTATCTAGTACTAACTTAATCTAATAGTCTATCTTAGCGCCTCTTAGAGAGGGCAACTCCTTTTCTTTCTTTAGTATAACTAGTTTAACGTATAACTATAGATAGATAGAGAGTTATTATTTTACTTTCTCTCTAGTAAGGATTATCTTTAGTTATAACGCCTTCTTAATATCTTAAAGACTTATAGTAAATATCTATATAGCTAACTACTTCTTACTCTATTATATATAGTATCTAAAGATAGCTACTAATATAGTAAGAGGCTTTATTTTC
>JALPSE010000089.1:32312-61548 GCA_030558545.1 Bipolaris gigantea
CTTTATACTTAGTACTAAAGTTCTATAGTAGTAAAATCGTAATTACTATTAAAGAGCGTTAATTATACTATCTACGTCTTTAAGCTAGATTTTCTTTAAAATTATATTATACTCGTACGTTAATAGAGTAATATATATAGCTACTTACTACTTAATTCCTTCTATATTAATTATAAACTCTATAATAGATTAAATTAAGCTTTTTTAATTATTTACTCTTTCTATTATATAGAGTTTAATTAGCACGCGTAGTAAGTTAAGGTTCTAAACTAAAATCTTATTAACTATAGTATATATATAGTACCTATTATTTACTATAGTAGTAGTATCTCTACTGCTATTAATAATAATATTTATAGATATTAGAGATATAGATTCTAGTTATTATAAGAGACTATAAGTTAGTTATATAACTCTCTTAACTTATTTCTATAGCTCTAGCTAGCGTTTTTTAGCTAGGGCTCTTCTTTTCCCTTATTAGAGCTATCACCTTCTACTACTACTAATATAGTTCTAATTAGAGGCGTTATAGCTTTTATACGTAGTAGTATAGTAGCCTTATAGTAATAGACTAGATAATCTTTATATCTATAGTAGAGATAATTACATAATTCTTTTTATTACGCGATTTTAGCTTTTATACTCTAGTATTTATTTTTTATATAAGGATATAATATGTCTATAGTTAGAGTCTAGTCTATGATATAATTTTTTTAAGTAAGTAGACTAGAGTATAGCAGTATATTATATAAGAGCTAATTAACTACTTTTAGATTTTCTTAAGTTATATATATTCTACTAAAAAAAGTTCTTATACGTCTTATTAGCTAAATGCTAATAACTAGCTTAGTAGCGAAGTAACTTTCTATTTAGTAAGTTTTTTAAGTAGTTAATCTTTAGCGTATAGTCTAAAAGGCTTAGTTCTACTTTATAAAACTTTAAGTTAAACGCTTATATATAATAAAGAAACTCTCTCTTTTCTTACTTAGTTATATAGAGATATTATAGAGCCTTCTACCTTATTATAGAGTTTTAAAAGAACCTATCTAGCTAGACCTATAGTATAGTTAATAATAGTTCTTTTTATTTATCTATTACCGCTATAATATAGTCTTAAAGAGTAGTAAAGGCCTAACCTTTTATATAAGTAATTATATAGTATATTTAGTATTTCTCTATAGAGTAGGTAAGATAGTTAGTAAAGAGCTTAGCGCGTATTTAAGTCTTTTATTAGAAGTATTCTTTATATATCTCTTTATTAAAGACTTTTACGTCTAGAAGTCTTACTTTTACTAAACCTTATATAGTAGGTCTAGTATTAAGTATAGAGTTATAAGTAGATAGCTAACTACTACTACTAGACATTAGTATACTACTAGCTAGTAGCTAGCTCTAGATTATACGAAAGAGAGTTTTTATTTATTTAAGTTCTTAAAATATACTTTAAGCTTATTAGAGCTCTATTATAGTATAGCTTAACTCTTATTAAAGTTATTTATTATTTATAAGAAGGTCTTTATATAAAGATTATATTTAATAATTTTAGCTATCTAGCTCTTTATTCTATAGGAACTACTTAAAGTCTATTATAGTATTATATCTTACTTTTAGATATATATATTATATCTATAGAGGGTTGTTCTTAATTCCTTATCTTATATAAGAAAAAGATAAGAGATAATTATTCTTCTTATATTAAGGGGCGAAGAGGCCTTAAAATAAGTTTATATTAATCTATATTATAGAAGAAGAATAATAAGAAGAGTAAAATTATTATATAATACTTCTCTCTTTATACTTATACTTCTCTAACTTTTATATAGATAAAGTTCTAGCTAAGTAGTATAGTATAGGCGTATAATGCGGTTACGTGCGTTTATCTTATATAGGCGTGGCTTATTACGCACGTGATATAATCACGTGCGTTCACTCTGCTTAGGCGCAGCCCCTTACAATTATTATTAACGTTCTTACTTCTTAGTAGCCTTATTAGCTCTACTATTACCTAGCTTACTAAGCGCCTTATTCTAACTATAATATTATTAGTAATAATTAGAGAGATAAGTATTTTCTTACTTATATTTCCGCGAACCTTATTACGTATAATTTACTATCCTTAAGATAGCTAGAGGGGTTACGTAGGGGGCTACTAGTAATATTATTATTAGATATTATTTATAATAATTAAACTTAACTTAATATTATTAATAAAGATTTAATTAATTCACTAGTCTACTACTACTATTATTAGTAACGTTCCCTTAGTAAGATTATATATTAAATATAGTATTAGAGCTGTATTTAGAACGTATTATTATAAATAATTAGCTAAAATTATTATATTTAATTATTAAAAATAATACTTACTATTATAGTAGTAGTAGTAGGGGGTAGAGAGAAGGAAACTTAGTTAGATCTAGATAGAAAACTAGATCTAGGTATAGGCCTCCGCACAGGCTGCCGCACTAGTCCAAAATAGACTAGTGCGTAGGGAGACGGCGTCACCTCGGCGTCATACTGTTAAACCTCAAGGAGAAGTAAAAGGCTAGCGATCTGGCTGTTTTTCGGCAGGGTTGCACTGCTATGAGTGGTTGTATAAGAGCCACGACCAGCATCTTGCTGCACCAGGCCGTCCACGGCAATACACCCTGGACCCCTGGACCCCTGGACACCTGGACACCTAATTCCGTACTACGACACAGCGGCCCCGTCCGAGAAAAATGAGCCACAGTCTTCGGATTGCGTGATGACGCTGCCGCTGCTTCTGCCGACGTACTAGTTAAACGGCCATGGTGCATACGACCCTATGTCCAGAGCCTTCGATAGATGCTACTTTGTCCTTGGCAACGAGCACTGGTCCATCTGACCAGACTAGTGCCCCAGATCGGCCGAATCAGGCATGTCCATTACGACGACCACCGCCACACCATCCCTCACCTTGGTCTGAAGAACCAAGGCTGCCTAGCTCCATATTCGTCCCCAGGAGTTCGAAAGGGAATTTCCACGGTGCCCTCAAATACGCTCATTGGTGCCGTCTTGTCCTTGTCCTTGTCCTGCCCAACCAGCCTGTCGTCTGGCACAGTCATGACAACACCACACTCCCAGTTTCTGATGTTGAGACTGCCAATCTTGCCACTCTTAATCACTTTTTGCCCTCCCCATGCCGATTCCGACAGGTTGGCCGACCCGACGTAGACCCACCCAACCGGCCGTCCGTCTTTCTTACGACCGCGTGCCAACAGCAGTTTGTTATGAGATAGCATCCCTGCCCGCAGTGACTCATAGTCGCGGAGACATTCTCTCGGAAATGTGTCTGCGTTATAACATTGCTGCGTCAAGGAGATGATACCACCACAGTCAGGACCCCCGACACTTTTTTCCACCGTTTCATTGGTTGGGAAGTAGATCCGGATATGATTACGAACATCAGGAACTGTAGCCATGTCTGCAGCGAAACATCTCCCACATGCTGCAAGGTAGAGGCGTGATAGGAAACTGTCGTTGATAGCACCAAGTGAGGAAGCTGCGTAGTCTAGTTCCATCTGCTCTACGTTGTCAAGACGCAAGTCCTGGATTGCTCTGCTAAGGCCGGGAAGGCCTGTGGGATGGTCTGATTCGGTCTTATGTGAGCCGCCACTGCAACGTGTTAGCTGAAGCAAAAGATTGTCATGTGAACATCCATACATGGAATGAACAAAAGCCAAGTGGCTGGTCTGTGAAAAGTCAAAGTTCAAAATGCCCTGCAAGACCATCTCTGGCACTTTCTGCATCTCCAAGAAATACATCAATTCTTGGCCGAAGCGTGTCATCTTCTCCCTGGTGAAAGCAGTTTCACTGCCTCTGCGTGGCAGATCGATGAGGAAGATGGAGTTTTCCATGACACCGGGCTGCCAGTCGTTCGCAACCTCTCCCCAGTCGGTTCGTATCATGTTTGCAGTTGGTACTACTACACGTAACTTCTTCGGACCAAAGAGTAGCATGAGCTTGCTGTGCATACTTTGTATCATACCGTTCATGGGTGGAAAATGAATCTTCAGATTCGGTACACCCATGTCTTCCATTTCCTTTTGCCATCTCTGCTGAACGTCTTTGCCTTTGGCATTCATGATCCACAAATGTTTGGTCTTGAAGGGGCTCAGCTTTTTGAACACCCATTCAGAGTCCCACATGAAGGAACTTATGACTGCCGTGTGAACTGTGTCTGCTTCTAGGACTTCATCGATGGTCATATCGTCTGTCCTAGGGTATTTTGCGGCGAATGTCCGTTTGATGGTCCCCATAGGATACCGTAAGCTTGTATCTGTAGATGACGCAGGAGGCGCAATCATCTTTGATGCCTGCTTCCAAGGTCGCTCTGGGGATGACTCGCGCTTCCGCTTTCCTAGCCTTGCGAGACGCTCTTGTTCCATGGCTTTTCGATCCATACCCATGGAGCTGAGACCTGATTGAACAGTAGTAGGTATCGCTGTACTCTTGTTGAGTGGCTGCACATGGTTATCATTGCTACCTCCTTGCGAAGATGGTGCAATAGTACGTTTGAGATCTGCGTCGTCGTCGTCATTATCATCGTCATCCGTGTCCGAAACGAGGTCGATAAGCTCCCCGGACACTGCCTTGTCATTTTGCGCCACTTCTGCATCGGTATGTCGAAGCGAGTTCGCGATAGCCAGCCTGTAGCCCCCATCATCGGATGACATTGCAGTCCTGATGGTTGCAGGGTTGATGTTGTCGAGCGTGCTGATGGTGGGGTAAACAAGGGGCAGATTGCACGCGTTACGTAGGTTGGAACACGCTCGCACATGGTCACGTGGCTACTAGGAGTGTCCACGCCCCAGATGGCGGCCTGATGATGTTATGACCATCTGCTAGCAACACAAAGCCACAGACTTGACGCATTCTTCTTACCTCCGGTATGTGAGCATACATACTCGGTGCTTGTCATTATCTCGCCTCACCACCCCAGAGCCCGAGCTCGGACAGATGCATGCACCGAATGCACTGACCGCAGTGGCTTGTCCGCGTTGCCTATTTATTCCGCTAAGCTACCACGCTGGTGCTGACATGGCTCAAAGCATGCTGCTCATTCTACTACTCTCGGTAGTTCTCAGTATAAAGGAGATGTGGCTGCTACATACTACATCCAGACATTGATGCTAGTTGCACTGATTCCACGACTTCGCACCGACATCTTATGCAAGACAGGCCATGCTTTCCGTTGTAGCCCCAGCTTGCGTCTTGAATTCATAAACTACCTATTCTCGTGTGTTACACAGCTCTGAACATCTTATATGCACCCAATATCGCCTGGGCTCACTGATATTTCCTCCGCCCTATGCGCATATTTCAACCTCCATGAAGCGTAGAAACAAACATGACATGATCTCCCTTTTGCACTTCATACTCATCTTCCCCTTCTAGTTCCCAATCGGCTTCATTGATGAGAACTAAGATACCAGGCCGTCTGAGTCAACATATCAGCAGGTACGAGGTTGTTTTGCCTTCCAGACTTACACAGTGCCGTCTAGCACAAACAGCTCCTTACGTGGGTCCTTCATGACATTGTCGCAAAGAAATCTTACTAGAAAAGCGATATTTGTAGGTTTGCCAGATTCTTCTTTGGTGGGTAGCGAAAGATCATATTTCTTCTGATTGGCAAAGAGAATCTCGAGCCCTCCACTGTGAGGGAGTTAATGAATAGCATGCTGCGAAGATGGCATTCAAATATACCTGAACTCGACTGTTATTGGAATGGCGTTACCGCTCGACATGATTCTTATCAATAACAACCAGAGAAAGATTGATAATGTTGGAATGCCTGTGTTCCAGAGATGGGGTTGTGCTTGCTCTGGCCAAGGGTGCAAACGGGCCTTCCGCCACTACTACCTAAGCGGGACTAGCGCCAGAGAAATCCTTACGGCGGGATGACTAGATACAGTACCCGCGCAGGCACAACAACCATTGCAAACAATGCACGTCTCTTCTGAATTCATAGCCACGGGTGGCAACCGAAATCCCGCGGCCGCCGATTGGGACGACGCCGGTTTGCAATTCCTGGCTTTTGGCGCTGACAATAATATTGCCTTGTGGGATCCTCAAGTGAGTCCACAACACCAATGACGTACTCTTCACTCACAAGGACAGGATGAGGCACTTCGCGGAGTACATGCAATTTTGAGTGGGCATACTAAGCCTGTAAATTCCGTCAAGTTTTTCCCCACGCAATCACCACATGTCTCAATCTTGCTTAGTGGATCAGCCGACAACACCATCCGCATATGGCGAGGCAGGAGAGATGAACGCTTCGAATGTCTGAAAACCATATCAGAACACCAGCAACCCGTCACACGGATAGCTACGCTTCCTGGATCAGACACTTTTGCCACTGGATCTTCCGATGGTACCGTCAAGATTTGGAGGCTCACTCTCTCTTCGGATTTTGCTTCAGTCGATGTCAACATTCTCCACACCATAACTCTTTCTCCAAAATACTTTCCCCTGAACCTAGCACTTGCAAAATTGGATGGAACTTCAACCGTGTTGGCTGTCGCTGGTACGCGTACCACCATCCAGATATTCGTATCTCAAGACAGTCAATTTCAGCTTTCGGCTACACTGACCGGACACGAAGGATGGATCCGCGCACTGGCTTTTACCAAAGAAACAGCAGATCCTAACAGTGATCTTCTTCTGGCCTCTGCAAGCCAAGACAAGTATATTCGTCTCTGGCGACTTCACAGAGGAGACGAACTTCCTGCTACGAGCACTGCGCTAAATGACCCTGCCCTGGGCGGTATGGGGAAGTCGTTGTCAAATAAAGCTCATTGGATTACCTCCGCTACATCCAAGTATTCCATTACGTTTGAAGCTCTACTCTTAGGTCATGAAGATTGGATCTACCAAGCGGCGTGGCGGCATCGAGATGGAAAGTTACAGCTGCTGTCCACCTCTGAAGACAATTCCCTGTCGATCTGGGAGTCTGATCCTACTTCTGGCGTGTGGGTTTGTGTCACTCGGCTAGGAGAGATCAGCGCCCAAAAGGGTTCGACAAGCGCTACTGGTAGTGCAGGAGGTTTCTGGATTGGGCTCTGGTCACCGGATGGCAACACAGTAGTATCTCTCGGTCGTACCGGCAGTTGGCGAAAGTGGACATTCTCAGCGACAGAAGATATGTGGACGCAGCAGGTGGCCGTTACAGGGCATGTTCGAGAAGTCAAGGGTGTGTCATGGTCGAGAGACGGCTCATATCTACTCACAACAGGGACTGATCAGACAACGAGATTGTACTCGCAGTGGAAGCGCGACAGCATGTCGCCTTCATGGCATGAATTTTCACGGCCACAAATCCACGGGTACGACCTCAACTGCATCGGCACAGTCTCGGATACTCAGTTCATCTCTGGGGCAGACGAGAAGCTCCTCCGTGTTTTTGACGAGCCAAAAGGCGTCGCAGAGATGCTCCACAAGCTCTGCCATACACGACCGTCTGACTCAGCATCACTCCCTGACGCCGCCAACATTCCCGTCCTTGGCCTCTCAAATAAAGCCATCCAAGTCATCGGCGACGAAGACCCTCTTAAAAACGGCGGCGACGACAACGACGACCGCGAAGCCATCGATCCCGCCTCCGTGATCCGCAAATCCACCCTCGACTTCCAACACCCCCCCTTCGAAGATCACCTCGCCCGTCACCTCCTCTGGCCTGAAACCGAAAAACTCTACGGCCACGGCTACGAAATCTCTGCCCTGGCCATCAGCCACGATGCCAGTCTCGTCGCCACCGCCTGCCGCGCAAGTTCCATCGACCATGCCGTGATCCGCCTCTATGACACAAAAGAATGGCTCGAAGTCAAACCCCCGCTAAAAGCACATTCCCTCACCATCAATTCGCTCGCTTTCTCCCCAGACGACAAGCACCTCCTGAGCGTGGGCCGCGACCGCCAATGGGTCATATGGGAACGTAGCACAGATGCACCATCGCTTTTTAACCTCAAACACGCGAACCCAAAGGGCCACTCTCGTATGATTCTCGATGCGGCATGGACGTCGATAGCGGATCACCCGACGTTCATGACGGCGGGACGAGATAAGAGCGTCAAGATATGGCAGATGACTGATTCAGAAGTCACGCTCAAAGCGACGGTTGCGGCGAATGCACCCGTTACGGCTGTGGCATGTAACGCCACTCGCAAAGATGCGGGTCAGAAAATGGTGTTTGCATTTGGAACTGAAAACGGGGAGTTGGGGATTGGAAGTGTGGGCGCTGAGGCGCTGGATCAGGTTGTGGTGGATATGGTGGAGAAGGAGATTTTGCCGGCCAAGACGATTAACCAGATTGTTTGGCGGCCGGGGAGAGCGGGGGAGGGGCAAGAGCAGATTGCTGTTGCGAGTGACGATACTTCGGTAAGGATTTTCAATGTTCAGGATGATGTGGCGTAGGAGAAGTATTTGATACTTTCAAAAGATCCAATGTTTTTGTCGCTTTCTCTCGTTTACTCGATGTTCATATCATGACTCTGGGTATCATACAAAGCAACAAGAGGGACAAGGGAGGGAGCGTGATAAATTTCATTAAATTATATATCGCTGGGGAGGGGGGGTATCTTGCCTACACAGCTGCCCCTCGCACTAGCTTTCCTTAACTCCAGTGGCACGTCCTTCACGTCCATCTCGTCCCTCACGCATACCGCAGTCCAGCACCTTTTTCATTGCTCGGCCCCGCAGCACCAACGCTTTGCTGTCCAGGATGATATTGCATCGGTGCCATATGCCCCTGCTGCCCCACCTGCTGCGGCATCGCAAATTGCGGCTGCTGTCCCGGCACCTGCTGCATATACATATGCTGAACCGGAGATCCCTGCGGCTGAACCTGATAATAAATTCTTTGTCCCATGCCCGGCTGTACGTGTGCCTGTCCTGGAGGCGGTATGATAGCACCATTACTAATCATAGCCTGTACAATTCCTGCAGCAAGTTTCTCAGCGTCCTTGCTTACTTTGGTGCGATTGCGACGGTGGGTGTCGACGCAGGCCCAGACGAAGAGGACGAAGTGCAGGAGTAGGCTGAAGAACTGGCATACGACACCCGTTAGGTTGACGCGGGCGCGTTGCGGTTTCTCGGCCCAAAGCTTGTTGACGAATGCATCTTGCTCGGCGCAATCCTTAAAGTTCATCTCGGAGAAGACACTATAACGACTGGTGCAATCGCGGGGACCGGTGGTGTAGCTCGTATCTTCCTGCCAAACCCAGGTGTTGTTGGCCGTTAAGACGTAATCGCCATGAGAGCTGGAGCTAGAGTAGTCGTATCCCCATCCATCAGGGCCGCCGTACATGCCATAATCCATTATGTCCTGGAGCGACAACAACGCAAAAAGCGCTGTGACGATAAAGGCTAGCCATAGGAGTAGTTCCATTGACACGCGCACACCGGGATGCACGGTGCGTTTCCGCACGACAAAAACAACGATGCAGATGAGGCACCAGGCGATAGATATGGACCAAGAGATCAGACTAGGCCATAAAGCCCAGTACGAATCCATGCCGTAGTAATCAGAGACGCCGGCGTGCGTGGTCATGAGCCACGCAAAACAGCCAATGCCGACCAGGCCAGTTATGATGATAACGGCCATGATGGCGAACTTGAATTTCCAGTATCGGTCGCCAGCATTGAGCTTGTCGTTCAAGGAGAGTGGTTTATCGGGCGTGATCGCTTGTGGGGCTGTAGTAGGTGTCGTATTCAGACCGGGTGAGGGAGTACCCGCAGCGGCAATCGGCGTGTCTTGGTTCACAATCCCGCTGGTATTCGCACTTGGTCTGGTAACTGATTCCAATGGTATTGCTGGGGGCTGGGATATGGAATCCTGTGTATTTGAAGACGCAGCTGGTGCTCCAGTTGCCGGTGGGGCATCCTGAGGTTGCGAGGTGGACATGATTAGATAGTCCTGATCGATTACTTGGTGGAATAAAAAACGAGTGTCGATATGGATGCGAGCGAGTGAATGCGCAAAAGAACGCGCGGTGCCAACGGTCAAAAGCGAGGCATAAAGAAGAAGGAAATTGTCAGGCAGCAGAGGGTCAGCCTCGCCACGTCCATAGTGATTGCGCGCTGGTTGCCTGATCCCAAATCGTACTGAATGGCTTGATTTAGCCTGAGGCTGGAACGGAACATTGTAGGCCCGCTGAAATTCGATGCAGCAGCATCTCTTAGCTCTGCACTATCATGGGCTTGAAATAGCCTTGATTAAACCACTCTATCCGTGTCGAAAATTTGCCCGTAATGCTTCTCGGCTACGAGATGAACCTGTAAATTGGATGCGCTTGTGACAGTGACTGAGCAATTGATGATGAGTTACCCGCTCGTCAACCATTAAGGCACGATGTTACCCCCAAAGAAGCCTGCTTTCCGCTGTTTGTCTCGATCACAGCACGATTGTATAGCGTCCAAAGGCAATCAGAAAGTATGGCCACCAGGAGTCAGTCTTGGCATTATGTGGCTCTAGTTGAATATGAAGCAACAAGGGACCAAGACATGATACCATGACATACGCATATTGCCAGACGCTTTCTAAGTATTCCGTGTTTCCCCGAAGCCGGCTTTATTGCATCTGGTACTCGTCCAATGCCATTCCTCTGGCAATCTTCTTGATAAGCGCCTTTTTTAAGAACTGCTCTCGAGCAAGACTTCGCGTTTGCTGTATACTATCAGCGTCTGTTCAATGGAGCAAATCTAGGGACCGTAGTAAATACCTTGACAAATACGTCCGGGGTAATTCGCCCTTTGTCAAGAGCTCGTCCCAGAACGAACAGCGCATCTGCGATGCCCTTCTCTTCTGCGGTCAGAGTATACAGTTGACCCCCAACTACGGTGGGCGCTACTAGAACATCATCAACGTCTGGCGCCTTCCTCCTTCTCGCATCTTCCATGACCCGATCCGCCTCGATCATGGCACCTTTCAACACCTGTTCATTCGAGGCAAGCACTGCATCAAGCTGCTGAAGTTCCCCTAATTCAGCCTGTAATCGAGCATGTGCATTTTGAAGAGCCGCTTGCTGGGCCCGGAGCGGTGCTATGGCAGCCATGTTAGAGGAAACTGTTTGGTTGATTTGCGAGACAAGCGTCTGGCTGAGAGCCCTGAGAAGTGCATCTTTTTCAGGATTTGGTGGCACCGGCGGTACCGGTATAGGGATTTGGTTGCCTGATTGAGAGGGCAGTGTGACCTCTAGTGAATCGTCAAGAAGGTCGACCGGAGGCTTGGGTGCTTGCTGCGGTTGCTGCTGCTGTGGATATTGTTGGTTTTGAGGCGGAGGATAGCTTGGCGGATACTGTTGGTAGTGCTGCTGTGCTGGAGGTTGTGCGAATTGTTGTTGCGGAGGTGCCGGCGGTCCTTGATATTGGTTTCTCGGTTGGAGAGGAGACACTTGATGGGGTCCTGAGCCTTGAAAGTGTGATGCAGCTGTTTGGCCATTGGGCGTCATTGGGCTTATTGGACTTCCCGTTTCGAACGACTGCTGAGGGTAGCTATGCGCCTGTACTTGTGGATGTTGGGGCCGTGACATTGACACGTTGCTGTTCCCTTGTCCACTGGGCCCATACTGTTGCCCTGGAGGTGGCAGTGGCGGCTGTTGCCGCTGCTGCTGCTGCCAATTAGACGGCCCATCGTATCTACTCTGAGGTTGTTGGGGTGGATGCGGCGGTAGCGGGGGCGGTTGCGAATATCTGTCATGCGGTGTTTGAGGCGTAGATCGCTGTTGTTCATGAGGCTTTGGTGGTTTGGGGGGAGGGGCAGGAGCTTGGTTCGATACGGCTGGTAAAGGCGAGGAAATGGTCGTTTCATGTGCTGCGCGCCGCCGTTCAGCCGGAGGTGGAGGTATTGGTGGAGGAGCTTGCTGCACGGGCACACTTTGCTGTGGCTGCTGCTGTCTCGACCGCACAGGCGGCTCTTTCGCGAAAACGCCGCGCAAGACTGCTAGGAAATCGAAGAGAGTCGATTTCTACGTCATGGTCAGCCATCATAGACCTTGTGAACGCGTGCCTGACTTATGGCCTGTAGAGCGCATGAATACTCACATCCCAATATTGCGCCCATTGCGCAAGATACGGATGGTAAACCTTGCCATCTGGGCTCACATGCTGTCCAGGCCGCAAGACCATATCCTGAGAGGGTGTCACGTATACGATGGGCGGTTCTCGTGGGTAGGCATGAGGCACCCATATTGCTACCGGAAAGCCATAGGTCGCACCACGGAATGTGACAGGCAGGGTGCCTGTAAGGAGCAGTAAGAGCGCCGACACGCCATTCTCGTAAGCTGCTCTTGTCAGCCTCTATGCAAGCTCTATTCGGAGGCCGACTGACTGTAGGGCTCAGTTCGAACGCCGAGCGACGGGTAGTTGGCCAGAGTCTCGGCCGCGTCGTGATAAGTGCGATTTACGTCCAAGTATTCCTGCTGGCGTGTTAGCGAAGTGATGTGACGCGCCGGGCTTGACTTACATTGACAAGGACACTGTATAGCCAATTCAGCACTTTCTCGCTGGCCATTGCAAGGTTGGTGGGGACCTGGGGAGCTCCAAGACATCATCGGAGCACTGAGCATTGCCCCTCAACACCTTGGCAACCAGCCATCGCGTGCCAGACCAGCCAATCCTTCCGTCATCAGTTTTCGTGATAAGCATGGGTTTCCAACTGTCGCGTTTGCATTCTCCGTGCTCCTGTACTGGGCACAACACAAAAAGTTGAGATGCACATCTTCAGTGATTGATTGGGTATGTAGAGTCGCTCGATACATTTCAATCGTAGAGCTATTGCATATAGTACAGTATATAATCGTCATGTGTCTCGTCACCGCTTCAGCGAGCGTAGCCATAACCTGCGCCAAAAGAATGTGCGCCTCCCTACTGTACAAATCCCACCCGGGGTATTAAAATGAATGAATTACTTAATGCTGACTCCACTCAATCGTGTTGAGATCAACACCTTCCTGAACAAGCTCCCACAACGGACTCAGCTCTCGTAAGAACGTCACCCGCTCCTTTACTGCGTTCAAGACGTAATCAATTTCTGAATCAGTCGTGAAACGGCCAATGCCAAAGCGGATACTGCTGTGTGCACTCTCATCGCTGCTGCCGAGAGCTCGAAGAACGTAACTTGGCTCAAGCGACGCTGAAGTACAAGCACTCCCAGAAGAAAGAGCAATGTCTTTTAGCGCCATAAGAAGTGATTCTCCCTCGACATACGCAAACGATACATTGACACAACCGGGGTAATGTCGCTCGCGGTCACCATTCAGTGTGGTGTGCTCGAGTGATAGCAAGCCTTCGAGAAGACGGTTTGATAGCGCTGTGATGCGCTTGGTGTCATACTAGACAGAGTCAGCCCAATGTCCCGGCCTGCCATGTTTTTGAACAAATCACCAACGTCAAGAACTCATAACCCCTGCACATTTGTCAACATGGCGAGTTGACGGCCGAAGCCGCCTAACACTCTGAAAGCCATGCATGTATAAAGCAAATAATCATCGTGGTTGTAGAAGAGAACAGAAAAACACTTGATACATACCTCCATCTCCTCTTTGCAGATTCGCGCAGCCTCACCCATGCCAATAGCAAGGGGAGGTGCTAATGTGCCACTTCGCAGGCCACGCTCCTGGCCACCGCCACTGATAATGGGCTCAAGTCTGACTCTCGGCCGTCGTCGTACGTAGCATGCACCAACGCCTTTCGGTCCGTAGATCTTGTGTCCGGATATTGACATCAAGTCGACGTTCATCTTGTTGACATCAATGGGAATCTTGCCAACAGCTTGCGCTGCATCAGTGTGGAAGAAAATCTTCTTCGATCGACAGAGACGTCCAATCTCCTCCACAGGTTGCACGACACCAATCTCGTTGTTCACGGTCATGATGCTGACAATGGCAGTGTCTGGACGCATCGCGGCTTCGAGCTGAGCCATATCAATGAGACCGTTGCTCCCTACTGGCAGGTAAGTGACCGAAAAACCTTCGTCTTGCAAATGTCTACAGCTGTCGAGCACACACTTGTGCTCGGTCTGTGCCGTGATGATGTGCTTCTTCTTGCCACTCCGCCCGAAAAATCGTGCTACGCCCTTGATACTCATATTATTACTTTCAGTTGCACCGCTGGTGAAAATGATCTCTTTTGGGTCTGCACCAATCAAATTGGCAATGTTCGCGCGAGCTTCTTCTACGGCCGTGTCGGTCTCCCACCCATAAGCGTGTGTTCGCGAATGAGGGTTGCCGTACATGCCGGTCATGAATGGCATCATCTTGTCTACAACCCGAGGATCCATGGGCGTAGTAGCTTGCATGTCCAGGTAGATAGGCCGTGATCCCTGATCCATTACCGTAGCTTGCTTGAGAATGCCTAGTTTTGTCAGTCTCATGAGAGGTGGGGTCGAGGGCAAAGAATTGATTGAATCTTACCAGCGCTAGGACTCATCATGGCATCCGCGCCCATGCCTGTTGTTGGCATTGTCGCATCACTTGGCCGCTCACCTGTCTTGTCTAAATAGGCCTGCTGCTCCTGCTTGATCGCTGTGTCGACATTGATCGTCGCCCGCGAAGATTTGCTTTCGCTGACATAGTGCCGACATGCAGCGGCACCAGCGGTGCGTGCAAAGGCCGGCGATGGATAGCGGCGAGAGGCAATGCGCAGGGCCTGCCTTGCGATGGTGGGTGCAATGTTGGGCATAATGAAGGTGCAGTGGTGGAGAGGTAGGAAAGGCAGGTCGCCTCTTAGCTTGAGCTTTTTTCCCATGACTAAGCGGACGAACGGGCCGAGGCACTAGCCGGGCCGTGCGAGCCCACCACACGCCGAACGCTGGAATTGTCGTCGCCCTGCAGCAATTGGGCTTTGGGTGCGCGAAAAAACAACAACGGGGATATCGGGGGTGACAATGTGTTCGCAGCTCGCATACGCGCCGATCAATAGCCCGCTTGTAGTGGGTACGGGCGTGGTCATCTGTCAGCTGTGATATCCCTTGGGGTGTTCCGGGGGTTCCGAGTAGAGCAGGGCTGCGCGCTGCATAGCCACAAACGTCATTGGGACTTGAGCAGCCACGCAGGCGCTCGCGATCTTTGGTCGCTACCTGCTGCCTCTCCCGATCAATCCACCTTCATACCGTGATCAGAGTTTGCCCTTGCTGTGTTCTACACATCCCCCTTGCGCAGCCATAACAATATACTTCCGCCATGAGTTGGAAAGGCCTGACCAAGAGCGTTACCCGAGTGCGACAAACTCCCCGTGCTGCTCGGGCATTATGGCTTGCTAATCCGATCGCATAGGCGCCACAAACCTTCAAGCAAAGGTTCAATCTTGTACGTCCTCTCTTGTATCACTATTCTTGTAGCGTTTCTGCGCTCATTATTCTTTCGAGAATAAAATCCCCGTCTAACAGTACGTCTTTTAGGGCGAGATCACCAAGGACCCAATCTATACAGATGCCGAACGGCGCTTCCAGGAATTGGAGAAGGAGACAAAGAAGCTTCACGATGAATCAAAGAAGTAAGCGCTCGCTTCACCCCCTTTCTCTGCTACCTTTTGCTTACATGTGCAGGTACTTTGAGGCCATAAATGGTACGTTTGTGCTTCACACGGCCCCGCTAACAACCGCCTAACCACTCCTCCTAGGCATGCTCACACACCAAATCGAGTTCTCGAAAGCCATTGCCGAGATCTACAAGCCAATCTCCGGGCGCATGTCCGATCCCGATTCGTTTCACGACGAAGGCAACGCAGCTGGTATAGAAGCCTGCGAGCAGTACCAGGCTGTAGTCCAGGAATTGCAGGAGACCCTCAAGCCCGAGCTTGAAATGATAGAGACTCGTGTCATCCGACCTGCAGATGAGCTCCTGATAATCATAAAAGCAGTGCGCAAGATTGCCGCTAAGCGCGATCACAAGCAACTCGACTATGATAGGCACCGCGCTGCATACAAGAAGCTTGAGGAGAAGAAGGACAAGACATTGAAGGATGAGAAGGCCATGTACAAGGCCGAGAATGATTTGGAGCAGGCCACACAAGACTTCAACTATTTCAATGATCTGCTCAAGGACGAGTTACCGAAGCTCTTCGCATTGGAAAGAGAGTTTATCAAGCCCTTGTTCCAATCGTTCTACTACATGCAGCTGAATGTGTTCTACACATTACACGAGCGCATGCAACGGCTGGACATTGGTTACTTTGATCTCACCCTAGATATTGAGGCAGCCTATCTCAAGAAGCGCGGGGATACCCAGGAAGAGGCGGAAAAGATATCCATTGTCAAGTTCAAGACTACCGGCGGTGCTCGCGTAGCAGGGGCAAGGCCAGGCCAGTCCAAGTACGCAGCAAAGGCACTGGAAGCCAAGGCAGGTCGAAGTTCGCTATCCGAAGAGACGGAAGCACCGCCACCACCATACAGTCCTGCAGCCGCTACCGGCGATATCAAGTCACCTGCATTATCATCAGGCTCATGGGGTTCTGCCGCCAAAGCCAAGGGTGCAGCGCCTCCACCTCCAAAACCTAAGCCATCGCGTCTTAGTGGGGTACCCGCTGCTGAGACTGTTACAGCCCTGTACGACTACGAAGCTCAAGCCGAGGGCGACTTGAGTTTCTTGACTGGTGACATCATCGAGATCGTTTCTCGTACACAAAACGAAAATGAATGGTGGATTGGTAAGGTGCGAGGGAAGCAAGGACAGTTTCCAGGTGAGTTCTAAACCAAAAGAAGTCTCAAAAGTCCAGACTAATAGCGTAATAGGAAACTACGTCAAACTGAACCATTAGTCGAGGCTCAGTCCGCCTCCTCGTACCTTGCGGTTGCGGGGTAATACTTGTTGAGGCATATCTTCGTGGCGCTTCAGGTTTTTTGTTCAATACCACTGTTTTAGATTTGAGCATCCTACTGTACAACGCATCTCTCAATTATAGTCTTTTTTCATCCAAGTCGAATTCTGTTCTTGATCGAAGAGGATCACTAGACACTTCATGTCACGTGCCGGACAGTTTCCTCTTTTGCAGCATGACTGCGCCACAGCTCAGATCAATCCTAGCGAAGCAAGGGTCATTGCATGCCACCCCGCATGACGTCTGGAGACCCGCAGCCCGTATCTGCATGTTTGGGTATGCACGCCTAGGGTCGCCCCGGATCAATGCATGTTCTTCTGACGTCTGTACAACAGCACCAGTACTCTCTTCCTTCTTTCCTTTGCTTACAAATACCCTTTTTTTTGAAAACAACTGATCAATCATGCCATACGAATCAACCATAACGTTCACTCTTGATACAATATGTCCCTGGTATTGTCAATGGCCTCCCACCTTGCATAGCCTGTACCTCTCGCCTGATACAACGAACACAGGACATATATTGCCTTTGTCCGCCTCAACAAAGCCCTCAACGCCTATCGCTCAGCTAATCCAGACTCCCCCGCCAACTTCACCCTAAAGCTCGCCCCTTACCAACTCTACCCGGATTTTTACCAAGACGGCATCGACAAATACGAATGGTACAAGGAGAAAAAGTACAACGGCAGTGACGAGCGAATGAAGATGTATGCGCATTACATGGGCCTGTCGGGAAAAGCAGAAGGTATAAAGTTTGATTTCGAGGGCGGGCCCATAAGTAATACGCTACATGCACACCGCATATTGTACTGGCTGCAGAGTACCAAGGGACCGGATGCTGCAGTGAAGGCCTTGCATAGTCTGTACAGTCAGTATTTTGAACATAGGGCTAACCCCGCGGGTCGGGAGACGCTGGAAAAGGCGTGTGTGGCTGCTGGGTTGAGTGAGGACGAGGCAAAGAAGTTGGTGGGGGATGAGCAGGAAGGGTTGCGGGAGGCTAAGGCAGCGATTATGGAACAGTCGGGGAATGGGGTGGATAGTGTGCCGTATGTTATGTTTGAGGGAAAGAAGAGGGATTTTACGCATGTTGGGGCGAGGAGTGTGGAGGAGTATGTCAAGGTGCTTGTGCAGGTTGAGAAGGAGTGTGCTTGAATGGGGCTCGGTTTAGATTCAAAAGCACCAAAGCTGTATAGTGTAAATGGTTGTGTTTACTATGAAATAAACAAAAAATCATTACTTGGAGAAGGTCATTACAGTAGCCAAGAGGGAATCCAGAGGGAGCTTCTTCGGCACCGAACCTCTATCGTCCACGATAGTAACAGAGAATAAGGGGAAAATTCTAAGGAATCTAATCTAGTTGACTTGTATACCAATTTAATGCCCATTCCTGATCGCGTGAGTAGTTGTAGAATTTACCGGCAGTCGAGGTCGGAGGTGCGGCCGTCAAAGCGGCAGAAGCGGTTCTCGGATACAATCACAAGCCATATAGGAGGTCAGTCAGTCAGAGTTTGTCTTTTTAAAAAAAAGTTGAGAGTGGCAATAGAACCCCCATTAATGTATCCACCATCACCACGAGTCCAGAGCGAGTTGTGACGGCCAACGTAAAAGCAGTCATAATCGGTGTGGAGAGCGCCCATGGAGAGCTTGACACTAGCGACATCGGAGATTGCGCCACGGTTGGCTACGTCCCACTTCATGTTGTAGCAGACGGCGGCCACCCAGCGGTTCCGGTCGGGGTTCTCGGTCCACATGGTGTCGACGGTGGCTTGCGTGAAGGTTTCACGGGCGGACTTCCAGCCGTTGAGACGAGCTCCTGTGCCTGCGCGGCGCTTCGTAAGATGGGCTTCGGCGTCGGTGTTGCCATCGGCGTCGGCATGGGCGGCGTCGACATCAGCGTTGGCGTTGATACTAACCTCCATAGGAGAAGCATTGGGCACATCAAGTGTCGCCTCGAGCTAAATCACGGGTCAAAGACTGGGGGTATCGTAAAATGGACGGAAGCCTACAATGGCAAGCGAGTGGGGATGAGGAACAGCTACAGCGTTGGTAAGAGCGGCAGTGCCAGCGAGGAGGACCATAGAGAAACGCATCTTGACCTTCGGAGCTGGAACAAAGAACGGAGTCTTGAAACGTAAGAGTGAATGTGGACAGTTGGTAAAAGAGATTGTGAGCTGCTGTGTTAGCGAGTGATGGTTGTTGTGTGAGTGATGATTCTATTTGAGCGGTCGTCCGGACTCCTTATACACACAATTACAAGATGCCCGTAGCTCTCTCGATCGTGAGTCTCTACCACTTGGATCTCGATACATAGGGTTCCCAGCGTGCGGACGCTGATACTGCGTGTCATTGGTCTAAGAGCTCTGTCCTTTGGTCGTGGTATCGTGTGTGCCAGTGGTAGGATTGGGCTAAAGTAATGTGTATAGCCAAATCACAGTAGTTATAAACTCAATCTTCACCAATTAATGTGCCTGGTACGACCGCTTTCCGCAGGTCACCGACTAGAATATCACCCCTGCATCTTCTAGAAAGTCTACTAGCGTTAGCTGAGCAGATTGTAGGGTCGCCATGTGCACTGCAGCTTCACGTACATCAAACTGAACGTTTGGGTATCTTCCGCTTTTTTTGCTAGTATTTGGGTTTTGACAGGCTCGCGAATGCGGATACGTAGCAGTCCGAATCTTATTCAGAATTGACAGGTGTAATGCTAGCCACGGATTCTCCTAACTGCTTCGCCTTCAGTCACTGCTTCGTCATACAATGAGATTTTCAGGGAGCAACAATGCCTTGTTAGCATATCAAAAGTAGCACAGACCTAGAGTTCTATTACCAAAAGCTTTTTCAGCCACTTCCTCCTCTGATCGGTTCATCGCTCGGTGGGGAAATCCGCCGTAGCAGCTTCGGGCATCCTTTCCCCCTCATTCATTCCTTGCCGCCATGCAACAAGTCAACTAGACGCTTACTTTTTTTGCAAGTCGGCCTTCGTGTTTTCGTGCCACCAAGGTTTTGCGAGCTTGACATACAGAATGCCCGGTTTAGGAATAAAGCTATGAGTGGCCATGATACCTTACCAAGACACTCACCGTCATTGCATACATGCACGGACGTGGAATGCACAATAATCGCATGCACCGAGTAAAAGTAGTAGATCTACGTTATTTCCTGTCATCTGCTATAGGCGTACATAGAGTTGGACAACTCATCGCCTACTAAACGTTATTTGATCCCAGTAAAATGGCGGAGAAGGATGGTAGGGACCTTGCAGGATGAATGTCGTCATAGGCTTGTGGGATAGCGGGGGTGCTTGGCATATGCCAGTCAAACCATCCCCCAAATTACAACGACCTTGGTGAATCAGCATTCCAAAATAGAAACTGTTTGGCAAAACCAACTCTATTGGGGTGGATACTCGTGATCCGGCCAAGCCTTCCAGGGCTTGTTACTTTGCAGCATGGTGCCAACGTCAGCGAATGGCTGGCTAGTGTGCGGTTCATTTGCAGGTATAGGAGGCAACGGAAAAATCACTGTCTAGGTTGTTCTGAATGATTGGAAACCACCATGAGATGCATCTAACAGCTACAAAGTCCCATTTACACCTAGACCCAAAGAACCAGCACTTCTCGGCTATACGGTACCATACCTTCTCGACACCAATATACAATTAGATTAAGACACAAACCGAAGAAAAATTACCATTTTCTTTCCTGTCGGATCTTGATTCTGGAATATGGAACTTGGCAATGCGAAAAAAACTGAATTCAATTCACCAACTGTAAATGAGCAGATGATGGATGAGAAGCCAGAGAGAAGTCATCTTCCGAGTTCAAAGAACCTTTCTCTGTGCATTTCTATGATGATGACGAGAAAATACCTCCTTGATGTGATATTCGCCTGCAACCATATTGATAGCGAAAAGCGGTACCGTAAATTTCACACGGTACTGTTCGCGCTACGCAGACTGAAACACACGGCTTGTTTGTAAGACTTGGAAAGAGAATCATGTTCTTGTGCAACCTCTACCCTCATTCTTCACCGTAGAATGGCAATCTGAGACGATTGTGATTAAGGCGGCCGAATAAACAGAGAAGAACTCCAACCATGATGCGCTTGATTCATTCCACGAGATGAAATAGTCAGGTAGCAACACTCAGCATACCGCAATAGCCTTCACTATCCTAGAAGCCACCTCCATTTTCATGCGCTGTAATCGTACTAGCATAACTGCAACACTATCGTGGACATCGCAATTCCTACTGAAAACGCGAAATAAAGTTCTGTCTCGAGAAAGTCTTTGATTGTTGAGAGGGCAAAGTGTTGTTCTTCATTGGACCAGAGGATTGAGCAGATACGTCGATATATGTATGGCCTGAGAGTTGTACTGCTCCAGTCATCTCAAATTGCAATAGTCCGATGATGAACTCGGGGCGCGATATCGGTGTAGTGGATAATTTTGGTGCTGCTGCTGTCTGGTATGCGACTGAGACAGGGGACTTGGACTGCGGTCACGGGATATGAGGAGACAAGGTATTGTACCGCAGGCCCGGGAATTGCAGTAGATGTAGGAGAGTAGCTGAGAACTGTAGAAAAGTCATACTGCGTAGTAAGGTGATGTTGGTTTCAAGTAATGAATCATGGAATGGGGGCATGATCTGTTCGTTCGTTGGTTCGGGAAGTCTTTGGAGTATTTGAGCGTCAACGGTGTGCGCCTGGGCTTGACACATCCAAATTCCATGAAGGAAAAGCGAAATTTGATGTGTTGAAATTATCCGTGCTATTATTTATGATCTAACATGTGCTTGAATTTCTCAATCTGGCTTTATGTCAGTGACTGCGATAGGGGAAGAAGTTCCAAAAAAATAAATTCACTCACCTTCGTACTCAAATATTTCTCTACTTCCTCACTCTTGATCCCTTTAATACCTCCAGTCTTCCACGCCAGCGGCACCATGGCCACGCGCTCTCGGACAACGACCTCTCTGTTCGGACCCTCAACCGCTCGGACTTTGTCAGGGTTGTTGGTCAAGAGTCTTATTCCCCTATCGCCGTCCAAGCCCAGATCCATGAGCATGGCTGTGGCCAGACCGTAACTGCGCGCGTCTGCAGGATGCCTTAGCATTATGTTGGCTTCGTACGTGTCGTTTCCTAAATCTTGCAGGTTGTACGCTTTGAGCTTCTCGCCCAGACCGATGCCACGGCCTTCCTGTCGGAGATAGATGATGGCGCCGCCTGAAGGAGACAGCGCGGGGTCGGCCATAAGGCGCGCAGCCTCGTCAAGTTGCTCGCCGCAGTCGCAGCGCGCAGACCAGACAGTCTCGCCTGTGTAGCATTCGGAATGTATGCGCACGAGCGGTAGTTGTGGCGAAGAAACGGGCAGAGCGTCTCCGTTTGTTGGCGGTGAAGCGGAAGCCGGGGACAAGGATCCATTGGCCTTGTTACTGTCCGGCATGAGTTTCGGCAGAATGCCTTCGGCGCGCTTGAGCTGCTCGACCCGCGAGCTGGTTCTGCCTGGGTACAGGCGGCCTACGTATGCGCCTCTAGTCATGCGATCCAGCTCCGTCTCTCCTGGGCGTTCTGCGTCGAGGGAACGAGAGCGTATTTGGTTGCCAAAGACGATTGCCAGATGCTCCTTTGTATCGACATTGTTCCTGTAGACATGCAGCCACATTTCGTGTCCCGTGGTCGTAGGTATGCGCGCGCGCACCTCGCACTCGACCTTGGGGAGCTGGGACAATAGATCTGGGCGGGGGGTATCGGCGCGGAGCGAGGTATCGACTGGTATAGAGCGGGGTGGCCGGGGATGCGAAGGAGTCGATACACCCGGTGTGGCTGGAGGAGTAAAGGCGGGCGAGATGATTGAGGGCGGGGGATCGTGTCGCTCATGGTTTACGCCATGGTCCAGTGTGTGCTCATGCGCGGGCGACGTGTGGAAGTCAAAGTCGTCGTTTGCAGCGGTGCCAATCTGCGGCGAGAAATGGGGCGGAAATGCAGTCATAGTGGATGACAGGGCGGAGATGAATCAAGAAAACGGGATTTCGCTCACGGGAAGCAGAAGCGCATAACAGAGAGGGTTGGGCAGAGGCAGAGACAGGTAGGGTCAGAGACAGAAACTGAGGCCGGAGCAAGAGGTGCAGTGGGGGGGCGAGCGACGGAATGACATAGCCAAACCCGCAGCTGCTTGGGAGTCGTGATTTTGGGATTCGACTAACCGCGGCTATGCCAGCAAATCCAAGTGGCGCCCAAATGTTCCGGTCAGCAACCAGGAAATTCCGCCCTCACTCCCTTGGCCCGCCCCACACCGACCCTCGGAGCCGGACACATGCGGGCGGATGGGTGCTGGAAGCATTCCGCCTCCGTGTCATGGCGCCAGTGCAGAATAGATTAGTAGAGCATTGCACATACGTCCCAACGGGCAGTGCCCCGATTCCTCAACTTGGACTCATGCTGATTGTATGCTTGCATACATCTGCTATACAGTACTGCTGCGTGCATCGATTCATCTACCATGTCACCTGACAACGCCCGATTCATCCCAGAACAGGTATAACTCACAACCCCACGCTGTGCCATGCCTTTAGTCCGCTCTGCGCTCTCTGCCCCACACCTCATCGGCATTCTTCTTGCCCTTGGTCTCTGGAACATACCATGAGACAAATGCAAAGAAGAAAGCGGATAGTGCCGCAAAGATGAAGTAGACTTTGCCGTGCAGCTTCGCGCTCGCGAGCGGAAAGAATTGGGCCACGACAAATGTGGCAATCCAGTTAGCTCCGAGCGCGATGCTCTGTGTAGCATCAACCGCGTCCGGGCCCACGAGTTCACTGGCCAATATAAACGGCACGGGGCCAAGACCAACGGCGAAGCCAGATACGAAGAGCAGAACGGCAATGGCCGAGAGCACGGGAATCGCCTTGATGATACCAACGGCAAGCAGAAGCGAGCTAGATGCCATAATCGCAAGAGAGCTCAGCAGGCACACTTTGCGGCCCAGCTTGTCGGCAAGGGGCGCGCAGCTGGCCGTCACGATGATGTTCAACGCCGAAACGGCAAGATTGAGCAGGGCCGAGTTGGATTCGAGGAGACCTGCTAGCAGCGACACACCATACATGACGATGCTGTTGATGCCACTGAACTGCTGGGCCAGCATCACCATGATGACGGCGATGGCAGCCTTTTGATAGTCGGAATGGCGCAAGACCTGCATGATGCTTAGATTTCCTTCTTTGCCAGGCTGCTTGGGCCCAGCGCCGGTTGACGCATTAGGGCTTAGTAGCGTTTGCTCCTCCTCTGTGCGCGTGTTAGTTCACCATGGCCACATAGCCCACATATCGAGTGACTGACCATTAACGTGGGACGAGTCTGAAATTTCCCAGTCGCGCATCTCATCCTCAATGTCTGCATGTTGGCCACGAATGCTGCGAAGAGTCTTCTTTGCAAGAGACACGTTGCCCTGCTCAGCAATGTACTTGGGGCTCTCGACGGATAGGAGCAATCCCACGCCCTGCACAGCGCCAATGACGCCTCCAATGGCCAGGATAAGCCTCCAGTATGAGTCGTGGCTCAAGAAGTAGCCCAACAGCTGCGTGATGAGAATGCCAACGTTGCAGCCAATTTGGGTAAAGGCGCCAAAGAAGCCCTTGTCAGCCGGAGGAGCAATCTCGGAGATGTAGAGGGGCACAATCACGACAGATGCTCCTGCCGCGACTCCTGACAAGAGCCTTCCAAAAGCCATGACGGCAATGTTTGGGCTCAGGGCCTCAAAGACGGGGCCGACCACGAAGAAGACGGTCGACATCTGCATGGCTCTCAGGCGGCCGAGCCTTGCGGCGAGCGGACCGGCGGAAAGGGCGGCTATGAGGCCTCCGAGCGTGTACAGCGAGCCCACGACGCCCCATTCGGTCGGTGTCATCTCTATGCATTGCGGGAGGCTCGGGCCTGCGACGACAGCCGTGATGGACTTTTTCTTGCAGCGGATGACATCTTCGGGCGCGTTGAGCTCAGACTAGGATAGGCAGCGTGTGTTAGCTGTGCAGCTCGTGGCATGGGATGTGAGGTTGGCACATGGGGGACGGACCAGGTGGAAGCCGAAGAGCAGGGGGCCGAGAGTCGCGATGGAGAGGATGTAGACAAAGTAGCCGGTCAGGTTGGTGAAGCACGAACGGGGATCCATTGCAGGCTGTGCTGATGGAGGAGAGTTGGGTGGTGGTTGCAGCTCCAAGCTGTGTCTGGCAGCCGGGGACGTGCCCGTGGCATCGGGCGAAGCTTATGTATTAGGATGCATTGAACTACACGGTCACATGGTTACCTGGCTACTTGGTCACGATGACGATAGCCTGCAGAGGACGGCGGTTGTTACTGCTTGGGCATGCGGGCGATAGGCGACGTGCTCTATGAGGCGATGATTGGTTCCAGGGGCGTGTATCCCATGGCAAGGTGTGGCGTGGCTGTGGCCGTGGCCGTGGCTGTGGCTGTGGCTGTGACTGTGGTATTAGGTGGGTGCGAGTACTGTGGACTCTACTAGTCGGCTGAGGCTCTGCGGGGGAAAACAGGCCATGGCAGGTGGGACGCGTGCCTGCCTTTTCGCCGCCGCCGTCTCTTATCCCCTTGCCCCCTCCTGCCAGCAACCCCCCTCGCTGCGTCAGGGCCCCCGTTCCATCCTCCTTGACCAAGCCACATCGCCCGCTTGTATCGCCCGCCCCGTGTCTGCCCGCCGTCTCCATCTCTCTTCATCTCTTCACTTCAAGTCACATGATTACGCGCTGAGCCCGTCTGCCTCGACATCAACAGAGATTGGTGAGCTTGTCCGGATGCCATGTTCACCGGCTACGCCAACAAGAAGCGCGTGACGGAGCGCTATAAAATCGTCGGCTTCATCAGCAGCGGCACCTATGGGCGTGTCTACAAGGCCGAGGGCCGCAACGGTCGCACCGGCGAGTTCGCCATCAAGAAGTGAGTGGGCGCAGCCGAGTGTTGCCATGTCCCCACGCTAACACCGTCAGGTTCAAGCCGGACAAGGAAGGTGAGCTGCAGTACTCGGGCATCTCGCAGTCAGCCATACGCGAAATGGCCTTGTGCACGGAGCTTGCCCATCCAAACGTGGTCCATACGGCAGAGATTATCCTAGAAGACAAGTGCATTTACATTGTCTTCGAGTATGCCGAGCATGATCTTCTGCAAATTATCCATCACCACAACCAACCCCAACGCCAAGCCATCCCTGCTCGCACCATCAAATCTATCCTGTACCAACTGCTGCAAGGCCTTGTCTACCTGCACAGGAACTGGGTCATGCATCGAGATCTCAAGCCCGCCAACATCATGGTTACGAGTGCGGGCAAGATCAAGATTGGTGATCTGGGTCTCGCCCGCCTGTTCTACAAGCCACTACAGTCGTTGTTCTCCGGCGATAAGGTTGTCGTGACGATATGGTACCGCGCGCCCGAGTTGCTGCTTGGTAGTCGCCACTACACGCCTGCAGTCGATTTGTGGGCGATTGGGTGCATCTTTGCCGAGTTGCTCTCCCTGCGGCCCATCTTCAAAGGAGAGGAGGCCAAAATGGACAGCAAAAAAACCGTCCCATTCCAGCGCAACCAAATGCAGAAGATTGTCGAGATCATGGGCATGCCGACCAAGGACCGCTGGCCACTTCTAACGGCTATGCCGGAGCATCCTCAGCTCTCGTCTCTCCTATCAGGCAATGCCTCACGCTTTCCGCGCCCACAGAGCGGTGATGGATTGGAGCGGTGGTACCACCAGACACTCAACAACAACCAGTATCCAATCGGCTCTGGGCCAGACACGCCTGGGCCAGAGGGGCTCTCTCTCCTCAAGCAACTGCTCGAGTACGACCCCCAGAAACGACTCACGGCAGAAAAGGCGCTGTTACATCCATACTTCACCGTGCACGGCAAGCCTGCAGAAAGCTGTTTCGAAGACTCCAAGGTCAAGTATCCAGTCAGGAGGGTTAGCCAAGAGGACAACGACATGCGTACATCTAGCCTGCCAGGAACTAAGAGAAGCGGCCTTCCCGACGACTCCATCATGGGCCGTCCTGCGAAGCGACTTAAGGAGGGCTGAGATGTGGTCTTGATACGAGAAGAGTTGCATGGCCCGCACAATGTGCAGGAGCGATGAATGCAGCTACGCACCCAGATTGCACGGATGTTTGCGTTATAGGGTAAGTTCGCGCCCGGTAGTCGGCATGGTAAGACGTCAGCTTGCCGGTGGACGGCAGTCTGGGCGGCGTAGAAGACTCTGTGTCGCCGGCAGTGCCGACACAGGCTCGTTTAGCCGAAGCCGGGAGTGGCCTTGGTCCTTGATCCGAGGCTCGACGAGCATAGCGGGAGTCTGACGCTATACTAGGGTGACGCAAGTCGATGAGGGGCTGGGTGTCTGTAGACAGAGTAAGCACAACCGAGCAGAAGCAGTGTGTTCTGAAACCGGATAGACGCATAGAAAGCCCACGGCGCGTGGACGTGGCCAAGGACGGGTCCAGGGCAAGAATTGTCTCATGACGGGGGGTTGTAGTCAGTCTTGGGCAAAAGCATCTGTCAAAAGCAAGCCACGAGTGACAAGTGTGACGTTCCCCGACGGAGTTTGGTGGTGGATGCGGAGCGTGGGTGCATGAGTCGATGGCACTAGGCGGTCATTCTTGCACATTGTGAGTTTGGTAACACGGGCAGAGGAGATGAAATTGGATTGTTTACATCAGCCCAGCCGATTCATAGCCCGCCGTGTTCAACCATGGCAAGCGCCACTCTACGTCGTTGTGTGTCGTTGAGAGTGTAAATGTGTAGTGAGTGCGTAGGCCTAGCTCGTGAGGGCCTTACAGCTAGCGCCAGCCGTTGCACAGGGTGAATGTGGATGGACCCGCCCGTCTCCCCAGGCTGGCCTCGCACCACGACGCTCTTGCACACCATGTCCTTCCCCGGCTCGCCATTCACCTTGGTTGCATTCATCTCCTGCTCGCTCCCTCGTGAGCAGCCGACGTTGCCTGATTGGCCGGCATCCATTGCTGTTTGTTTGTGGCCCCTCTGGTATAAGGCAGGCGCGCACCATCACCAAGGCGGCATCCTTGACCGCCTTGACTTACATATGTGCTCCATTGACCTCGTCTCTCCGCTACCCCTCTGTCTCGACCATTCATCTCTCCACTCCCTGCGTCTGCTGTCACTCCTTTGCATTGAGACTGCACTCTGGTGCTGATCCGCTACTCCTGACGGCCGACCAATTCGCAACATCTCTACTCATCCACCCCCCTATAGTCTCAGCACGCAAGCCTCGTATCTGCCTGGCATCCCACCATGCAGCTACTTGGTGCACTGGTTGCTCTCACTGCCGCCATGGCAGCCGCTGCTCCAGCCCACGACGTCGCTCCCCGCAACGTGGCAGCAGGTGAGGCTCCTCGCCAGGACGACGCCAGGTTCATCAGTGCCGTGATGCGAGCTCACTGGTACTGGCGGAGGCTGCACTGCGCTCAGGACCTGGTCTGGGACAAGGAGCTTGCAGACGCAGCCCGCGCCGACATCGACGAGTGCACCCACGACCCTGAGCACGTACGTGTTTGACATGGGCAGGAAGAGGGCAATGTCTGACCGTGTTAGAAACGCGCCGGTAGCAACCTTTCTTCTGTGAACCCGCCGCCTGATGACTACGAAGCCTGGATCGAGTTTGCGCGTACTGCCACGCACGGCTGGCACGAGGAGGAGACCAAGTACCCCTATGATGATCCACACTTTGATGCCGCCTGGGGCCATTTCACGCAGATGGTGTGGCGCAACAGCACGCGTATCGGCTGTGCGGTTGGCCGATGCGACAGCATTGTCAACTGGCCTGGCCGCTTCTACTGCTGTGAGTGGATTTGGACAGGGCGTGGGTATGCAGTTGCTGACTGGTGCAGACTACTCATTCTTTGGCAACAACATTGCAGCCGGCCAGTTTGAGGCTCAGGTGTGGGCACCCGTCTGTCATGACCCGGCGGCTGGCGAAGTGGTTGCGCGCCAGGACGTCCACTTTGACTGGGCTGGCGTCTAGAAGATGCAAGCCGAAGGTGGCACTGGCTTCAACCTGATGAGCCGTGTAACGATGATGGCTAACACGAGTGAATTTTCTTGATGATGATGTGCGGTCTTGGGCACCGTCCACAGGCGCGTCTGTTACTCGGGTTTTTGTTTGGGTAGGACGTGGTTTCCAGGCGCATGCCCATGTCGTTCTGGTCCGTCAGAGCCCGGTTTCAAGGTGAGTTTGGCAAGCCATGTAAGCAGTTGACGATAAGGACCATGGTGGCCGGGGTACAGGAAGACGATAGCGGTTACGTGAGTGGGAGAAAGGTATTCATGATAGCCTATGGATTTTCAGTGATGACCGCTTTCGTTCCTGGATGATGTGGGGGGGGGGGTTTGTTTCTTTT
>JALPSE010000089.1:63695-77837 GCA_030558545.1 Bipolaris gigantea
GGCTATCCTTCTGGCATTTCCCCGGCCCCCACGACGGCGAGGATATCAAGTCCGAATTCAAGCTGCGACTGTCTGCTGCCGAGACGCTCTTCACCCCGGACGAACGCATCGATATCATCGAAGAAGCCAAGCAGATTTTCAAGCAATGTGCTGAGTTGGTGGATGAGCTGGATGATATGATTGCGACTACTATTCATTCTTCACCAAGCAACGCGCATAACGACTCTCGGCCCGCCCATCATCAGTCGCAAGAGCAAGAGCAACAGCAAGAACGAGTGGATGCTTGTCCCCCAGTCGAAAAATCCGGGCTTATCCATCCAAATGTTATGCGTAGCGCTCAGCGCCCTTCCACCCTGGTCAAACCAGGCACAGGACTCGGATCGTGGGTCAAGAGGCCGGACGTCTCGGGGACGCTGCTGGCCGTGGGGTGTTTGGCCTGTGTTGTTTTGTGTAAACTATAGTCATTTGCTGCATCCAGATTTCCTTTTCTTCCCTTCTTTCCTCCATACCTTTTTTCGTCCTTTTCTCTTTTTCTCCTTTCTTTTTTGACTATTTTCCCCCGTGGTTTATGGGCGAGAGGTGCATAGTTTGCGGCTGGGCTGGGCATTTGGCATATATACACACATTTACTTGGGTTTTGGTGCTGGGCGTCTACTAGGTGTGGGAATTTGGGCGCGGGGATTCTTTTTTCTTCGCCATAAAGAGATGGTTGGGATCATATACACATTGGGGTCTTCTTCTTCTTCTTCCCCTTTCTCTTCCCCTTTCTTGCATGGTTTTATCATGGTTCTGAAACATGGCATTTATTAACATGGCTGGCGGGCATTGGACTGTCGAATTAAGGATACCCCTTTCCTCCCTTTTCCACAATCATTCCTTGCTTTGGTTTAGATTCTGTGCCGCACATTCGCCTTCTTTTCTTCTACCTTTATTCTTCGCATGCCATGTCGCGGGGTAATGTATTGGCATTGCTATCGTTGTTGTGCTACTGTAGCACGCATGGGCCGGCTTGACGGTTGGTCTCACGCTTGGGAAGGCATGTATCTAAGGAGTGAAGATGGCTGGCCATTCTATACAACGAGATCCGGAATGAAGATACAAAAGTACGCCGCCGAAAACGTGGAAAGACAATGACAAACGTGGCCAAGGCAGAGATCCCAAGCTAGACGCAAAACATGACTCGTTGCCAGAATCAAAGAATGAAGTGACTCGTCCTACTCGCTACTGGCTTTCTGGGTTTTCCTCCGGGGGTCCTTTTTTTCTTCTTCTTCTTCTTGTTTTCGTTATCAAAAGGTTGTAAAAGGTTGAGGAATGGAAGTCTAGAACCGTGGTACTTGTTGTTGTCAAGCTTGCTCGTGAGACAATGATTTGTGCCAATAACATTGGGTAGTTTCTGTACCGGCCATGAGTTTGTTGGGCGATCGGCGTATTGGGCAGGCTAGTAGTAGTAGTAGTAGTAGTAGTAGTAGTAGTAGTAGTAGTAGTAGTTAAAAGGCCAACTACAATCGTACCCTTATTGTTAGCATAGTGTAAGATTCTCACCCAGTTTCTGCAAGGACGTCGCCGTTCATGATTGGCAAGCCAGCAAGTATCCCCAGTCTGACTAGTCGAAAACGTCGAAGCGAGATGAGAGCGGAGTGTTGATGCGTTGGCAGTCGTAAAGCGGCAGGAAGGCTAAGAGCAGTTGGGGAAGTGGACAGGAGCGAATTTGGGTAGAGAGCCAGACTGGGTGTCTACGGTACTACATACTGCCTCGCAATGAAATGACTCGCTGCTTTAACCAAGGCAATTCAAGGGCCAGAGAGCATCAGGCTGGCCCCATCATGGCGCTTTGGCAGTGAAGTGCAGCCTTGAGAGCTGGCGACCGTGGAAACACGCTATACCCACGAGGTGTAAGCCTGGTACGACAGAGGGAATCGAGCGTTTCGGTTGGTCAGCTACGTCATTGGATGCACGGGACCAAGGGCACATCGTCGTTGAGGAAAAGGATCAAATACACCAAAGTAATACCTGTCGTATAGATCACGAGGCCTTGAATAGTCGTTTCAATGATGAGTAAAGCACGACTGTCACCCCAACCAGAACTCCTCGCTAGCCAGGATGATAAAAATGTCAAGAGAAAACCATGTTGCCGCTGCTGTGAACTCGCAAGCTAGTCACAACGCGCACGCGGAAAGAAGCTGCTCAAACAAACTTCCTGAACACCATGAACAGAAGAGCAGCCACCAAGCCGTAAATGCAGGTGTCAATCCAAGCAAGGTCGGGACTTGTTTGCGTGACTTGCTGGAGTGGCGATTGGGCAGGTGTGCTGCCTGTGCGTCTTATCACTGGCACGCTACGTGCAGCTTGAACAGGACTCGCGCTTGGAGGTGCTGCCGTGCTTGCACAAGCTCCCAGTGATACAGCCGCTGTTTCTTTGCTAGTAGACGTCGTATCAGTCGCACCCTCGACTGCGCGTCCTTTGCCCTTATCCATCTTGCTATCGCCATCCCCACCTTTGCCCAGCTCATCTCGATACGCCAGCCTCAGCTCCTCAGGCACTTCTTCTTCCTTCCTCTTGCCCTCCTTTTCCTCAATCTCCTGGGTAAGTACTGCCCTCTCTTCCATGATCTCGGCATTGCTCTTTGCGCACCCCGCGCACTTCCACGCTCCACTCTCTTTGGCCATGCGCTGGCGGGCTTCCTTGCTGCACTCGATGCCGCCGAGCTGGCCCTTTGCATCCGTGTCCATGAAGCTTCTCAACGCGACGAGGGCTGTACGCACGCCCCAGGCGGGCTGCCATGTCTCTTCATGGTGGCCCGATATGCTAAGGCAAATCTCGCGATTGACTTCAAAGCGGCCAGTGGGGGTCAGGAAGCGGAACGATGGCGGTCGCAGCGGGTACGAAGAGGGGAGGATGATGCGACCGTGGTACATGCCGCCCGCGTAGGCTGACGGTTCCGGCGGGCCGCAGATGGTAAAGTGCCACTCGAAGAGGTTGGTTTCCAGCGGCTCGGCATGGTAGTCTGGAGAGGGCGATAGAGAGAGCTCCGAAGCCTCTTTCACTGCGATTCTCTTAGCCATCCGACAGCTCTGGCGAGCAGAACATATACGTACGTATGCGCTTGATAGTGGGGTTCTTGGTGTTGAATTGCCCGCGAGTGGACATGATGAAGGCGAGAGGGGTGTGTGCGTGTTTCTGGTGCTAGAGCTGGACGACGGCGTCAGTGGGAGGGTTAGTCGAGGAGATTGACGTCTAGGTATGTATGGATCAACAGTGGACATGCAGCGTTGGCGGTTGAAACGCAATGGTGCAGAATGCAACGTAGACGTCGACGCGCATTACGTCTGCGTCCTTGCTAAGCGCCGCACCGCCGATATCGATAAGTAAGCACGGCTCTTACTCTTCACTCCTCACCCTGCCTCTGCCTTGCCCATCAACACTACCGTCACCCACGCCAAATCACTATTGCAACAGCCTCTTTGATGTAACAGAGACAGTGACATAACATCGAGCGCTAGATTCGATATATACACACATGTACATGGCTAAACACTCAATACCCTTATAGTCATCACCGCACCAGACTATTAATATACGCCACACCTTCTTCCCGGTCACCATCTTCTTCGACATAGCTCCGGTCCTTGCGGAACACAAAATTGCTGGCCTCTTCTGCGTAACTCGGTCATTCAGGCGTATTCGGCACTGCACTCTTGGTTAGCAGCTTCCCGAGACTAATCTGGGCAATAACACATACATCCATGACCGTTAGGATCCAGATCGTACGCAAAAGCCGTCCACATGCGCATCACAAGCTTGGAGAGCGCAAGGTTCTCGGGTGCATTTCCCAACGGCGTCATCTGTTGTTCCGTGTTGCCAAACACGAACGGTATCTCTCAATGTCAGCCTCGCCAGGTCCCACACTGACGAACAGAGGCTGCTGCTTACCTCGGAGAAATGGTTGACCCCGATGTTATCTGGCGTGTTGTTGAACTTTGGTGCGTCCCACCGGTATGAGTATACACGGTCCACATGCTCGCTCATGCTTCGAGCCAATAACTTCCTCGGGGCGTACATGGTCAGATCCGTCGCAATGCTCTGATATCGCTTGTATTGCAGCCCAAACTGCGGCCATGTACGGTTACCCCATCCATATGGCAGTCCAAGCGTTGGATCGTCCGGGTAAAGCTTCAACAGTGTTTCTGCAACACTCTCGTTGACATTCCAGCGCTTCGAGTGCATAAGCTCATGAATGGCTTCCGAGTCGCTGTCTACTCCATTGACACCAAATCCCTCATCCGTGTTTGTACCGAGGATGAGCGGCATCTTGGCAAACTTTCCTTCTTTCAACGATTGCTGTCCGTATCTGGGGACAAAGCTGCCGTCTATCACATGAAACCATTCCAGGCCTCGAAATCCATACGGTGCAATAGTCTCAAATGGTACGTCGCGGAGACATCGTAGCGTGTCCTTTGCACCTGCACACCCGACTGTTTCCGTTAGATTGTCGTACATTTTCTGGTACCAATCCGTCCCGTTTAGCGGTGGGCCAACAGTGCCACCACTCTCGAGTATTGCAGCACGGAAGAGGCCATTGTTCTTGCCGTTGTAAGCTGTAATGTGGTCGCCAACAGAATACGCACCCGCCGACTCGCCCCATATAGTGACCTTGGAAGGATCGCCGCCAAAAGCAGAGATATGCTTGTTGACCCACTGCATTGCAAGCCGCTGATCGCGAAGACCGAGGTTTTCCGCACCGGCTTTCTTGATCTCTTTGCTGTACAAGAATCCGAATGCTGCCATACGGTAATTGATTGATATGCAAATGACAGGCTTCTTATTCAGCACTGACTGCTCCACGATGAAGCTCATGTTGTAACTGCGCTGGATCAGAAAATGTATCCCATCATTCCAGTTCTCTCCCTTACCGTGGATCAGTTGTAGCTCCCTGTGTCCAGCCGCCTCCGTATATCCACAGGAGAACTGGAAGCTTGCTCTCATTCGTTCTCGGCTTGATGATGTTAAGATGCAAACAGTCCTCACCGATTCGAGTCAAGTTTCCGGCCACCAATGCGTTAGTATCCCCCCCATAGCCTACGCAGTCAACTCCGTATTGCGTGACATTGTACACCCTCTTCGGTGCATTATCGATGAGTCTGGATGGAGCGAAGCGGTCGGGCTTGGGCGCATACTTGATGCCTAGGAAGAGATCTTGATCAAACTCGGCAAGGTAACGACCTTGATATATACCCGAATTCGAGTGGACGACAGGAGAAGCCGCAGTGGCAAGACCTGCAAAGCCCGCCACTGCTAGACAAGCACTGGAGAGCCTCATGGAAACACGCGACTACTGGTAACACCTGCATCTTCCCCTCTCTTCATATACTTCCAACTACCATTACAAAAAATGACTTTTCGATTCAGGACGGAGGGGTTCTTTTACACTGTCAAACTTCCACCAATCAGATCTTTTCTAGACTTAATCCATCCCATCGCTTGGCGATGTATAGTCGCGTTCATTGTGTTTGTACCGAACTGCTAATGGGGCATGCAACGGGCCTACCGAGTAACGTGAAAGACGCCGTGATGGAGACTTTCCAACTACCACTCCCAACCATCAACTCCTATATCATCTTTGTCGAAACAGTAGCAGCCGGTTTTATGATCCTGCCTGCAGGTGGTAGATGTTGGAAGCAGAAGCGAGAAACAACCAACCAATAGGTCGCATTAGCCGGGAAACTGCAGCCTAAACCTGATAGTAGCAGGTCGTATTGAATTAGTCCGGGGAAAGCGAAGCTAGGGCGGCTCCACACTGATTCCCCGCACAGGAAACGGGCGCCTTGCATATCGTTTTTTTCAATCTGACGTTTGAGATTTTCGGCGAGCAATACACACACAGGGTTGTTGCATCGCGTGTTGCAGATTGTTGGTGGTGGAAGCGGTTGTGCATCTGGATTGTGAGGATTTTCCGAGGCAGACTGTTTGGGAGGGGCGGTTGTAGATTGTCTCGTACGCAATGGATGTTGTCTGTTTGAAGACTGCTCCAAGACTGGGAAGACTGCCACGGGTTTGGTAGCACGTGCAATCTTGCTAATCTGCCACTTTGCCAAAGCTCAATTCTATTTACATCCAGGCCGCACCTTGTGGGCGCTATTTCAACTGGCTTACAGGTTCCAAGTGCTGTGGTGAACCAACCAGAGTATGCAACTGTAGCGATCTGTCACATAGGACCTATCCATCATCAACTATCCGAAGACACAAACGACACTCCCCGCCCCCTTCGCCTATGAAGGATTCATCCCAGTTATCGACAAGCGAGAAAAAGAATGGATATTTTTCTGATCTTCTCTTGGACACAAATTGCCATGCAAGCAAGCTGGGTGGACTATAGCTTTTCTCGATCGATGGGAAACACAGGGTATGCTGACAATTGGTCTCTGCGTGCAGAAATCATGCAGATTTAGACGTGAAAGCGTATGTGCGATTGACCCGCGCAAATGTAAGACAAAATGTGGTTATCCAAGATTAGTGTTAATCAATGAAATCATGGTGCAAACGAACAACGAAAATATCTTGGGGCGCTAGAAGCAGTTGCGGGGACTGGGTAAAACGAGGGTAAGTCGAGGATACTTTGTTTCACATCCGCAATGCTTTGACTTGATCCGGGATACAAGTCATGTTCTAGATGCCTGCCATCCTCAGGCCTCGTTCCGTGGATAATCGGGCTTGGCGAGATTTCCATCACGTGACCTTCCAACCCCGCTTCGCGTTGCCAGGACGAGGGCCTTTCTTGTTTCCTGGGGCGCTGCGATGCTATTGTAACCTGGCTCACTGGACAGTCACGGACCTCAATTGTCTACAGTATACCGATAGCCCCACCTTGGCTATAGCGCCAGCTAAACGCTCAGTGGATTGACGACGACTCTTTGCAATTTTCGATTATGCCGTGGTTTTGCTAGGAAATCTGTGTATGCTGATCCTTCCAGAATACCAGCTACGCTTCATCAAGGCAAGTTTGAATTTTGCCGGCTTCGGCTGGCTCGTCTAGTAGCCGAGATGCGGGTCGGAAAGACTCGGTGTCATGGCATGGAGCCAATGTTCCGAAGTGATGCGTTTCCCCTGGTTCAAGGACCGACTTCGATGCGGGGTGGGCATTGATGAGAAAAATAGTACCAGTTGTAGATTAGATGCTATGACGATTGTGAAGCCGTCTGTCCGTTGCAGAGCTAAGGTGGTTGTCCAGATCGGTATCAATGTTGAGATTGTGGAATGTTGTATCATCGGGATATCGTTTAGGACGAAACGTTGCGAGGGATATTCTGGCCTTTGCTGCCCACGTCCATGGGCTTGGTAGGGATGTATTTGGATTCGGTCGCGTCGAGGAGCTGCAGTGTGTTTTGGTTGACTTTGGGTCCCGACAGGAGCTCTTCTTGGTCAGAGTGGTGTGGGAAAATTGGCTCATCATCACATGCGGGCTGGAGTGAATACAGATAAGCTCATGTTGCAGAGGCCACGTTCTGCCGCCAGATGATACCATTGCTTGGTGTGATTGAGCCGGCTGAAAGTGGGATGCCTAGCTGCTTTCGTAGCTGTTAAATGGTCGGATTATATGGATTAGTTGGGCCTGGTGTCGGGGCAGCGTGCTGCATTCATTTGTATTTTGTATATGCGCGAGCACACGTGCTTGGTTGTTTTGTGGGCAAGGTATTGGACACGCCCACGACAACGACAGTCCGTCTGGTGCGCACAGGCGCCCTATTTACCTACCATAAGGGTTGCTGATGGTCTTGCACTAGCTATGCAAGTGTTGGGACAAATGGCGTGTGTGTGTGCAGCATGTGTGCATGTGTGTGATGGTGCAGAAGCTCGAACCACCTGGCGGTCTTGTGGCCAGGGGCGGGCTGGAGACAGCGACTGTTTCGGCACTGGATAGGAGAACATATCGGCATAGATATGTATGCTTGCACAGTCAGATGCAGCAATCCAACCAGGCATGCGTACGGCGAGTGTGCCACAGCTGGCAGAGCGATTGCGGGCTCGCAGCTCGGAGAATTTAGGAAGCATGGGCGAAGGTCTGACAGAATGCATGGCGTGGCAGGGGGTGGCAGCATGCCGCAGCCCAAGGCGACGGGGGCTGCAACAGTCGCTATCGCATGCCGACGGCGATATGTGGTATGGCTTGCGAGTACCTGTTATGAGTGGCTGTGGTTCGTCTAGGCGGGCTGCAGGCCTGGGAGGTTACACAGTAGTGGTGCGGTGGCTGTTGTCAAGGTGGAGGTCTTTGCTCGGATTCTCTGCCGAAACAGCGGCGGAGGCCTAAGCGAAGCGAGGCGAGGCGCAACCACCACTACCACCACTACCACCACCACCAACCCCTAAAAACGCCCTAGCATGCCAAGCCCACACCACCGCCCACACCCTTTTCCGGGGGCAAAAACCTTGGGCACCTGTTGGGGGCAAAAAAACCCGCCTACCAACCTTGTGGCATGTAGCGACGGGGACATGCCATGTGGGTGAGCAGAGAGAGAGTGCTGCTTCACTCTCACGCTGGTCCGCGATGCGATGCCACTCCCGCTCAGCATCCTTCACTCCTTGGTCTCCCTATCCCTACTACTTACACCCTACATAGTTAGTACATCCAGACAACCTCCTGCATAGCGTGTGGGCGGGCGTGCGTGCGTGCGGCGGAAAAACCCAACCAAGGGCCCACCATCCACGCCTGGGCCTCTTTGGAATTGATGAGCCCCGTAGCAGATCTCCAGGGCCCACGCGGCTTCATATTATCGCCCCCCCAATCCGGTTACTCTGCGGCTCATCTTCCTGGACCCTGAACCCTTTTTTTATGCCAACTTCGACGGCCATACGGATACCGTACGAGCAAGCAATCCTCCTTCTCGCTAAACCCACGCGAGAAAAAAGACACATCAAACTCAATGACACGTGGACTTGGAGTCCTGCCCCTTGGTTTCCTCCCACATTCCTTTGCTCTTCTAGTCGGCTATCTTGCCATGTCTCCAACACGGCTCACCGCAACGTGTTCACCCCTGGGGCAGCTAGGGCGGGCTGTGCGCCAACGTTGAAATCTCGGTTCGAGACCCACTGTTACGTACCGCCATAGACACGAAGGCGGTGTCTGATGCACATCGCTGCCCTCGCGACGTTGAAACGTATGTCGGGTCCGTTGAGCTTAGGCTGCATCAAGGGGCAGAATTTTCGTGCTCAACCCAGCCCGCTATCGGTACAAAAGGCTGACCACCGTCCCACCCCGTGTCTGAACGAGTCTCCCTTCCATTCCCTTTCTTCTCAACCATGATTACGACCACGCACCGCGTCCACGAGGCTCCTGTCAAGACCCGGCTTACGGCTGTGGCCGATGTCAGGCCCATTCCCGACGTCAAGGCTCTCAAGGATGTCATTCCCGCAAAATGCTTTGAGCGTTCCATGCTTCGTTCCTTTTCTTACGTCGTCCGTGATCTCATCATCGTCTTCTCCCTTTTCTACGCCGCTGTACCCCTGTCTCGCCTAGACGCTCCGTGGTTCGTTACCGTTCCCCTGTGGGCCCTATACAGCTTCGTCCAGGGATGCTTCTTCACTGGTCTTTGGATCCTTGCCCACGACTGCGGCCATGATTCTTTCTCCGAGAACCTTACCGTCAACGCCATTACCGGCTGGTTCCTCCACTGCATGTTGATGGTCCCCTTCTTCAGCTGGAAGTTTAGCCACGCCCGCCACCACCGATACCACAACCATATGGACAAGGACACCGTTTTCGTGCCCCACCGCAAGTCCGACGTCGAGGCCAAGAAGACCAAGCCAACCATCCTTGAGAAGATCATGGATCACTCAGCCGCCGACACGCCCATCATCACTGTCGCTTCTCTTATCTTCCACCAAGTCCTTGGTTGGCCAGCTTACATTCTGATGAATGCTGGTGCCGGCAAAAAGAGCTTGACCAAGGGAGACCGCTACACTTCATCTCGCTACAAGCAAAGTCATCTGGATCCCACTGCCCACGTATTCACCCCGTCTGAGGCTCCTCTTGTCGCTATGAGCAATGTCGGACTCATCCTCACCATGACTGCTCTCTACGTCTGGTCCCGCAGCGTTGGAACCTCTACCGTTCTTCTCGCATATGGTCTTCCTTACCTCTGGATGAACCACTGGATCGGTAAGCATGTTCATCCCCGAGCTATCAAGTACTGAAAACTAACTCTCCATAGTCGCTATTACTTACCTTCACCACACTCACCCGGAGGCCCCTCACTACGAGGCCGACAACTGGACTTTTATCAAGGGTGCCGCCTCCACTGTGGACCGCGATTTTGGATTCATCGGCCGCCACATCTTCCACGGCATCATTGAGTACCACGTTGTCCACCACATGTTCCCGTAAGTCTGACCTATACCGAGCCCCGCTGAAGTCAACTAACGTATATTAGACGCATTCCCTTCTACCACGCTGAGGAGGCCACTTTGGCTATTGCCCCTCTTCTTGGCGAACGCTACATTCAGCAAAAGACCAACTTTTTCAGCGACTTGTGGCAAAGCTTCACCACTTGCAAGACCGTTGAGCCTGGAACGGGCGTCCACGCTGGAGGATTGGTATGGTCCAAGACCAAGGCTTAAGGTTGTGCAGCTTGGTTAGCGAAACTGAAACTAGGCAAATGAAAAATTAGACTCTAGACAATAGAAGGCTCAATTCGATTTTATCTTTCGGTAATCATGGATACATATCTGAAAGTAACTGGCCAGGATGTACTGGCATGAAACATCTGGCCCATGTTGGCTAGGTGAGCTGCCGACTGATGACGTCATGTGCTGGTAATCTCTGATCACGTGAACAAACAAGGTGGTGCAGACATCCCAACTGGTTTGAGCTGACTGATCGACAGGACTTGTCAACCTCCAGAATCAATCCCAGAGACAAGAGACCTTCTCTTGTTTCCCAATACCGGGATCCTGTTCGTGTCGCATTTTTTTGTGGCTGAAGCGTTGACGTCTACAGTATCTCACGTTAGCTCCCTGCGCGCGCGACTATTTAAGTCTTGCGGCCCCATGTTCTATCTCATCCGTGACTCGTCCGACTTCTCTTCTTCCATACATATCTTGACCGCAACGGGCTAGTAGTCATCTGAAATGGAATATTCTACGCTTCTAGGTTCGTATAGCCCCTCATCAAGAGCCAACAGACCGGGTTCTGCGCAATGACTATGTTCTTACAGTCGGCCCTACCCGAAACTCCAGGATCCTTAATGCGGGGGCGGGACGTCTATAGTCCTCTCCGCCACATCGGCAATTGTCCCACAGCTTTCACAAGAAGTTTTCCTGAGATACTTTGCCAATCTTTGATAAGCTTGTGCGAGCAAGGGAGTAAGATCCAAACTCCAGTACCACGTACATTGGCACAATGGCCACCGTGGATGTTCAACAACCTGTCGTCTCACCAACGCCCCCTAACATCGAAGTGAGAGAAAATTCCCAGCCAAAGACTGACGACATCTTTTACGGTCTCACCTCAAGGTGGCCCGTCGCTCTCGATCTCGCAGGCGGAGGTGCACTTTGCCGTCTGGAGGGTGAGGTAGGCGATTTGGTCGTCTTGGGCGAGATTCCAAAAGAACTCAATGGGACCTTTTACCGCGTCATGACGAACCCATTCGTCCCACCTCACCCCAACAATGTTCCTCTTGATGGGGACGGCCACATTTCAGCCTTTCGGTTCCATGATGGAAGGGTGGATATGAGGTTGAAGTATGTTGAGACCGGATCGCTATCTCAGTGAACGCCGGGCCAACAAGGCCATGTTTGGGCTTTACCGTAACCCTTATACGCATCACCCATATGTACGCGCCGCAGTCGACTCAACCGCAAACACAAACCTTGTTCTCTGGGCAGGTCATCTGCTAGCACTCAAGGAAGGAGGTCTGCCCTACTCAGTGGACCCTAACACCCTCGAAACTGGAGTATACGATCCCTTTGGCCAAATCAAGTCCAAAACATTTACCGCACAGAAAGACCACCGAGCTTCCACCTGGCTGGAAGCAAGGCGAGTGGAGAGTGAATCCCTGGGAAAACTCTATGCTCGTGCATACCGCAGGAGCATGGGCAGACGAAGACCAAAAACTCTACATAGAGACCTCTCGTGTTCACGACAACGCATTTCTCTTCTTCCCTCCCGACGACGGCTGCATGCCCGCGCCCGACGCCAAAGCTGATCTCGTGCGTTGGGAGCTCGACCTCACCCAGCCCACCGACACCCGCGTCCCCGATCCCACCATCATCGTTGATATCCCCTGCGAGTTCCCCCACATCGAAGAGCGCTTCAACACCAAGCCTTATCGATATATCTTCCTTGACGCCTTCATTTCCTCGCGCTCTGACGGCGGCAAAAACATCTTCCACGGCCTCAACGCCCTCGCCATGAAAGACACCCAAACAGGCAGCATGCGTTTCTTTTACGCCGACGACGGCTCCTTAGTCCAAGGGCCAGCCTTCATCCCCCGCTTCGACGGTGCGCCTGAAGGCGACGGACGGGTTGTCGCCATGGTGGAGAGACGAGAGACGAATAAGAATGATATTGTCGTGCTGGATACGAGGGAGTTTGAGAAGCCGGTGGCGATTGTCTAGTTGTCGGTGCAGGTCAAGGCGCAGGTGCACGGGAATTGGGTGGATGCGGGGAGTTTGAAGGAAATGAAGAGTTTGGTGAGGGAGCCAAGGCCGGTGAAGGTAAGTGGGAAGGGGGCGCTGGAGCCGATTGACTAGGGGTGAGGGGATGGGGTTGTCTGCGAGTTTTACTGGGCCCTTTTCTCGCGAGTCGATGGTTTGATGAATGCAGTGGCTGCTGCTCTGGTGTTAGTGTTTCCATGAGGTCCATGATTGTATTTTCCCTCCTCCTTGTCCGTGTTGGTTTCACCTCCATGAATCCTGGCTCTATCTTAGCAATTGCCATTGAGTACTCCTAGAAAGTAGGAATGATGCAATCAATCATACCCGTTGCACGCAACTTCCCGTGGGAAGCACGGAAAGAACATTTAATTACGCCAATGCAAATTCTCTTGGTTCCTGTGGAGTGGTAATCTTTGGCCGGAACAATGCATCGAGCCAAGTTGTTTTGTATACATGTACGGATATATGTAAATATAAGCCGATGACATGACGGCGTAATCGTCATCGCTGCTTAACCGGAAAGATTGGCGAATGCTTTTCGGCAGAAGCTTGATAGAATGAGATCTTGCTTGATGCTTGTTCCTGCACTGAAGATAGGTTGAAGGAAGCAACTACCGAATTGGCTATCGTATCACTGTACAGCTGCTAGACTGACCGTATTGTTGGTAGAGGTGCAATATCGAACTCCTACAGGCGGCAATGCCTTGGAGGTCACCCACGCCATACCCCTGAATAATTCGCTATTGTTTTGCCCCGCAGGATATAGTAATGCGCTGCTGTACTTGTCTGATTGTAGGTAAGACATATGGTGTGGCGGCCTTGCGATGGACTTCTCGATTCATGCTTTCGTGAGGCAAGTAAAAGGTTATCTAAGGGACAAATCCTTTTTGTGCTGGAACACTACTAGATATATTGAGCTGCAGGTCTGGATCACATGCCGCCTTTTTCTTCGCTAGCTATTGGTGACCCATTGAGGCAAACGTAAAGCCTGCAGCTAAAGACTAGCGCAACGCTTCCTGCGTCTCCCCTGCGCCACCGGCTGCATAGTTCAGCTCCGCCGACCAGATATCCTTATCAGAACGTATGATGATAGTACATGTGAGTAGCAGTGGTATAGGTGCTTGCAACCGAGGTTCGACAAGCAAGCGATTGCAAATTTCCAGCGCAGAAGGCGATAGTTCCAGTTCATGAGCCCGATAACTCTCTAAAGCTACGTTATCAGGCAAAACAAGACCCCTCGATCCACCATGAGTGCAGCAAAATCAGTCAAAGACATGAAAAAGTGGACATCTCAAGTTGAACGCACGTCTCAAGCACCCAGTCGCTTCATAGTATGTGCGGTCGCGTTAGGTTGATAACTATGGGGAGGATATGATGCCTTATCAGCTTTCGAGCACGACCCGCGTCGCTATTACTCTGGATCTGGATATAGTTTTATTATCGGAGTAGGGCAACACGTGTTGAAGGAGTGATTGGAGGCGGGGGGGGGGGGGGGG
>JALPSE010000090.1:4066-25048 GCA_030558545.1 Bipolaris gigantea
GGGTATGTGTGCATCCCTCTGATCAGTTCTCCTAAGTACTTCAAGGCTTCCACTTTTACACTTTGTCATAATAGCCAAGGAGAAATCCGTCTTCAGTCTCACTGTCCTTAACTACTATCCCATTTCATTATCACCGGCTGATATGGCAAAAACATATCGGCTATGGGTGAGACGCATCTACTTCACTGCCGCTACTATTGTCCTGCTTAGTACAACACCAATCCGGGCACAATTATACGATGATGGAGATCTCTCCAACCTAGCACGTTCCAAATTTCAATATCCACCGAAGACCAGTCCCGTTACTATAGGCCCGACACTAGAACCATCTTTGCTACCGCCACCCCAAGACATCTGATTGCGCCCCCGTGATGTTACAGCAATATCTGTCGACGGCTACGACTACCAAGGCTGTGTGGCCGATGACGGCAATCAGCGTGTTCTGGGCGGGCCTACCGTTGACATTATTTCCCTAGAGCCTCCCTCGTGCGGCAACTTGTGAGTTGGATTCTCCTATTACACCTCAGAGATCAGAACAGCCTTGCAAGAAATCTCGGAGAAATTATCTCCAAAATCTGAAGTTCAAGATGATTGTAGGGACGGCTGCAACCTAACTAGAATACTTGACGAGTTAGATCAGAAGCACTAACAGAGAGCAGCTGCTCACGGGCGGGCTACTCGATCTTCGGTGTCCAGTTCGCAACAGAATGCTACTGCGGTAATACCATAACCACAAAAACTGCGACTATGCTGCCGAGCTGCAACACGCCCTGCGCCGGCAATCCGGACGCCATCTGCGGCGGCTTTTACGCAATGAATGTGTATAGCGCAACGATCAACTCGGATACTGTTACAGGTACCAGTGCAACCACGGTTACTAATAATATGGCTGCTTTAACCACTACCGCCTCATTAACCACCATCGCCTCATCATCCTCTGCGCTCCCTAGTATTCAGGCACCTAGGCCAATATCAAACAGCGATGCGACTCTTTCTAAAGGCGCTATCATCGGCATCGGTGTGGGCTCTGCCCTTGGTGCGGTGCTAGTTTGTGCTGCAATCTATTACGTTTGGTTCTATCGACATCGCCAGAGGTCTGGCAAAGTCTCGAACGAGGCAGCCATGTCAAAGCAACACGGGGTGATATCAGAACACAGTTGGAGAGATGTAAGGGAATCTGGGGAAACTCCTAGGCAGGGATTTCTGGTGGAAGCTCCTGGGAATCATAGGCAGGCGCATGAGCTTGCCGAAGGGAGGTGAAGTGTTGAATGAGTGGCACACAGCGCACGACATGTCGCGATGCTATGTAAAAAGTAAATATATTTTTCGCAGCATTGTTAGATCATCGACGAGGGACATTTGTAGACCAAACCAGATCGTAGCATTTAGTTGCATTTGAGACGAACATTCACGGAGTGACTGCGGAAAACAACATCTTTAACCCTCTTACGCACGCTGTATAGAGGTAGTAAACCCCCAGGAAAAGCCTAGACAGTATTCCAGCAATGTAAACGAATCTTCTTTTATTTATTGCCAGGTATGTAAGGGTGTGGGTGTGCAGCTGGTATATTGCATTATATATGTATCATATAACTGGGACGGGTGCTGATTAATCCGGTAGTAGTCTGCCCTCTATTGCTGCTTGCTCTGAGCGCCCTCCTTTTGCATGCCTTCACATCCAACCAAGTTACCTGCCTTCTCCTCAAGACTGCCCATGCCTTGTTGTTGTGGGTCGCGGTTTGACGATGCTGCCTTCATGGCTTCGACGGCGTGCTCCTTGTCCGAGGCGCCTGATGCCTTCCATGCTTCGCTGCCCGTTACATTTCCGATGGTCTCCTTCAACGCCTATTAGTATACAGTGAAGGGATAGCAGTCGGGTGCAAAGAGACGTAGGTGATACTTACTTCAGCGGCGCCCTTGACGTATTGGGCGTGGCTGGAGACGAGGCCGGGCTGGTTTGGTGCGGCAGACATGATATTGTGTTTGAGCAAGTTGTGTAGTTGATAGGATGCGTGATGAATCCGAGTGATAATTGTATAGTAGGGCAGAGATAGATACAAAGTACAATCATCCATGGCGGCCACCGGAGACTATATGGGACAGCTGGTAGTTGACGTCATCGAGGCTACTACATCATCGATCCGTGACAGACGCGCAGTCACGCGTAGACGGGAGGCGTGGACCCTGCATTCACTACCATCCTAGCTGCACATCAAGCCACCGTTCGTGTCCTTGTAGTCCCCGCCTACCCGTGAGATGATGTTGTTCACGCCCTCGAGACGATCATCATCCCGCCCCACAATCAGCCCACGGAGTCATGTATTTGCAAGTTACGTTAAATCCGACGATTGGTATCGGCAACAATCATGCACGGATCATTGGCTGAAGGTTGCACCACGACAATTTGTCTTGATAAGCAAGGCATTTAGAGAGAAAACAAAACTACTTCTCGTTGCGAAACGGGAAGGTGAAAATCTACCTCGGCATCTGACAAATCATCCATATGGCGTGCTGCACTACCAAACGTTTAAAAAGTCTTTGCTACAAAACCTTTTGGACATAACTGCACACTCTCCATCGAATCCAGACGCCCACCGCTTCGCCAATTGAAAACGAAACTCTCCAAGAATGGCCCCCCAAGACTACAACCATGGCGTCCCAGGCCTGCCCTACTTTACGCCCAAACACGACACAAGCCCCGGCTCCATTGTTCCCTCAAGCAAGCAAGATGCTCCGGTTCCCACGCTCTTCACGCCCCTCACCATCCGTGGAACCACTCTCCGAAACCGTATCCAGGTAGCCCCCATGTGCCAGTACAGCACAGCATCTGAAGGACCTTCAACCGGCGCATTGACCGACTACCACATTGCCACTCTCGGCCACTACGCCCTCAAAGGAGCCGCTTTGGTATTCATCGAAGCCACGGGCGTCCAAGCTAACGGCCGCATTTCGCCAAACTGCCCTGGCCTCTGGAGTGACTCGCAAATCCCCGCGTTGCGACGAGTCTCTGATTTCATCAAGAGCCAAGGAGCTCAATGCGGCATCCAACTAGCTCATGCCGGCAGGAAAGCTAGCACCTGTGCACCTTGGGTCGCCGGTTCCCAAAAGACCCAAGGCGGAAAGCGCAAAGTAAGCGTCAAGGCCGACGTCGACGTCGCAGGTTGGCCCAGCGACGTCGTCGGGCCCATGGGCGGCCAAGAATGGGTGTGGGACAACCTACCCGCCTCCGACGAGAACAGCGGCTACTGGGCCCCGCGCGCCCTCAGCGAAGCCGAGATCCAAGAGCTCGTTCAAGACTGGGCTGCCGCCGCCCAGCGCGCCGTCAAAGCCGGTGTCGACGTCATCGAAATCCACAGCGCACACGGCTACCTCATCCACCAGTTCCTGTCTCCCATTACCAACCAGCGAACAGACCAGTACGGCGGCTCGTTTGAAAACCGCACCCGTCTCTTGATTGACATCATCAAGGCCGTCCGTGCCGCCATCCCAGACTCGATGCCCCTGTACCTCCGCATTAGCTCTACCGACTGGATGGAAGAAACGGAGCTCGCCAAGAAACTCGGGAGCTGGGACGTCGAAAGCTCGATCCGCCTTGCTAAGCTGCTCCCGGCTCTCGGTGTCGATCTCCTCGACGTAAGCAGTGGAGGCAATCACCCCGAGCAGCGCATCAACATGTTCGAGTCCAAGGACTATCAGACCAAGATTGCGGCGCAGATCCGTAGCGAGCTCAAGAAGGAGAATCTCGACTTGTTTATTGGCGCCGTAGGTCTGATCACCGAGGCGGAACAGGCGAGGAATATCGTTGAGGATGGCAGTGGCGCGACTTCAAAGGCTGCGCATGAGGAACTCGCAATGGAGGCCCAGGCTGCGGTCAGGGTTACAGAGGGCAAGGAGCCCTTGGCTGATGTTGTGCTGGTTGCACGTCAGTTTATGAGGGAGCCTGAGTGGGTACTGCGTGTTGCGTGGCAGTTGGGGCTTGATGTCGCGTGGCCGAACCAGTTTTTAAGGGTGAGGTTTCCCAAGTTGTGAGGGAGAAAAGAGGGGGGGCGGGTGCCTTTTAGAAGTGAAGGTTCTTTTTATTCTGCTTTTTTAACGAAGGTAGAGATATCCTAGAGACACTTTTGGGGAAAAAAAAGGAAGAATATAGAGCAATGGATAGGCTTTTATCTTTCCGCTTGAATCTCATGCTTCACTGTGCCTTCGTAAATGATCCTGGTCAGATCGCACATATGCGTAACAAGTATGTCGTTTGCTCGAGGCGTATCCGAGATGACAGTCCACTCGAAACCTCTCCTGGAAAACACCAGCATGCCCTCGTCAAGGCCACGGCGGATCCTCAATCCTCCTAAAGCACGCCACAAACTTCAACCCCTTGTTCCTCTCCACCTTCTTCCCCTCCTCCGTCTCCACCCGCATTGACTTGACACACTCATCCATGCCCTCCCCATTCTCGCCCTCGCCCTCCTCAAACCGCCTCTCCACCCGCTCAAAACTCGGATGCTTCTCAAAATGCTCCTTCATCCACTCGTGCAGATCCTGCACATCGGTAATCGTGTACACGACACCACCAGGACGCAGTACGTAAGCGTACTCTGAGTTTAGCGTGTATGACACGATGCGAGCCTTGTGCTTGCGCTGCTTAAAGTGGGGGTCGGGAAAGCAGAGGAAGATTTTGGAGAGTTGGCCTTTTTGGAAGAAGTTGGGTAGGAATTTCATTGTGTTGGCGCGGATGCAGGAGGCGTTTTGGTAGCCGTTGTTTGCAGCGTTTTGGATGCGCAGGGCGCGTACTTTTTCCTGCACGTACTCTGTAACTGATGTGCGGATTTCCATGCCTGAATGTTCATGTCAGTATAGAAGCATATCGTTGTGCCGTGTGGGATTGAACTAGGACGACAAAGAAAAGATAACATGTCTCCAAAATGAAGAGAAATTTCACAGTACCCAGTATCAAAGTATCGGGAAACTTTGGCGCAAGGGCAAAAAGCAGGCCACCAAAGCCACACCCAATATCGGCAATCTCGACATTCTTCGTCACCTCGTTGAATTTCCATTTCTCTTGTACGCTCACGTCATGTGACCCGCTCGCTATCTCTCCTTCTGTTGCTTGCTTCTGATGTTTGGCATAGGCGGGATATAGGCTGGCCCAGTCCATGTCTGCGGGGCTCTTTGGACTGCGCCATGTCAGCAAGCTGAAACATTCGAAGGAAAAAAAGAATCACAAAAGCCACCGTACTATGTGAGAGAGTGGTCCGAAAATGGGTTAGCATGGGCACGTTGTCTGTAGAATTTCTTCTTTGGCAGGGCTGCATTTTGCTCGTCGGCCTGCAATGCCTTCTTGTACTCCTCGCGCCTCGTGCGCTTTGCTGGTTCGCCTGGCATCGTGGCCGTTTTGGGGGGGGGCGTATGTACAAAAGTCGACGGACAGACACAAGTCGGGCCAGTCAAAAGGGAAATGCAGGTGCTGAGGTAATGGTAGATGGGTCACCTATCATGAAGCGAGGTCCATGTGGATCAAGCTTTTCTCACTAGCTCCAGGGTCGGCGCTGACCCACGACTTGTGGAGGAACAGCAGCCGTTGGCGCCACAGTGCGTGCACAGATTCGATAGGTGACGTAATTCCGCCTCAATGTCTTAAGCCCCATTGCTACAGAATTATGTACGGCCGTGTCGCACGCTGCATACCGTCCATGGCCAAACTGATACCATACAACAAAGCCGATTCCCCAGAGTGCGCCCATATGCTAAATCTATCCCCCAAAATGCAAATTCGTGTAACCGTTAACATCATCGGAATTCAATGGCGCCCTGACACCCAAAATCTTGGACATGTTCTAGCTGGAGCTTCTGGAACCTGGAGCCTTGTTAGCTACGTCCTGGTCAGAGTGTCATGTTCCACACTTACTTCTCGCTCTTAGCATGGAAGTAGATGCCTTCAATGTCGCCAGACACTTGATTAAAGCAGATGTAGTAGAAGCCTTCGAAACTTGCGCCGCTTATTGTCCGGACTCGGTGGTCCGGCACAAGGAAGTACTCTTTCCAGCGCATGAAGAGATGCTCCTTGTGCATCCAGTCCTTGGTCACCAACTCGGGGTGCGACAAGTTCTTGGACAGTGGTTTATAAGCAGGGAATCGAGCCCAATGTTGGCGGTCAACCTTTTCGTTGGAGCCCCATTCAGGATGCTGTGTAATGAAGGTGTACTTGCTTCCGATGATCTCGCCCTCAAAGTACGTGGTCAAGCTGGGATGATCCTCGGTTAACCCTATCGACGAATGAGTCTTTGCATCCAGGGTCACCATGGCAGTGGAACGGACACATACCTTTGATGCGCAAATATCCACACATGAAGGACTCGCGCATATCAACATGTTTTATCTCAACTTCGACTTCGTATTTCTGGCGATCTGACGTTTGGCTACCCACAAAGCGACTTCCGGGTCGGAGGAGGGATGACGAAGAATTTGGTAGGAACTATCCTGCTATCAGCTAAACTCATCGGATGCATGGTTTCAACGCACCCTATGCGCAGGGAATGGTGACGAGATGTGATTGGCGAGAAGTGAAACGGGCGTAATGACAGACTGTGGCGATGCCTGCGATGTGCGCTGCTCTTCGGAGCCGTCATCGGTAGCAGTCATGGGCGTGGGAATGTCCCGGGCTGGGGTCTCGATATCGGCGCTCAGGGGTTTGCTGTGGGTATCCGCTGGCGCCTGGCCATGTTCTGAAGGATCCTGGGGAGGTGGAGTGGGCTGCTGCATGGGCGCATGGGATGCACGACTGGCATCGCTACTGTGGCTTGACATCCGCAGCTCGTTCAATTCTTGTGCAGTAAGGGAGCGCGATTCGTCTGGAGGACAGGTCGCGCGGCCGGCGATGCTCTCGTGCTCCATCGACGGGACCATGGCATCATCTGGTGTCGGCATCGTCCGCTCGAGTGGGGCGACAGTTTCACAAGGAGGGAAGCTGATTAAGCACACATGAAACGAAACAACGATGGGAGGGTGGGTAAACAGTAAGGTGGGAAGTTTGGGGGTCAAAAAGTCGTGGCGAGGAGATGCATGCCCAGGCTGGAACGGTGACTTGGACTCGGCGGCGGACGTGTCTAGACGACGAGTGGATCCAAGGCCTACGCCTATGTTCGCGGGGAAAGACGCTAGCCTCACGTGGCATGACGTGCGGACCAAACATTCAACCACGCCCATGGCGAGCTCCATTGCTCCGGAACACGCGTGCAAGCACGTCAAACTTTGATGGGTAAATTCGCAGATGTGCGTCTATCTAGAATAATAAAACCTTATTCGAGAATGGGGTCTGCGTGTCGTTGGTCAGAGTGCTAGTGGCTCCCTCACCGTCATGTGTCCAACGCCAATGTCTGCGCGCCTTTTACGCAGAGCCGGGTATAGCTGGAGGCTAACAGCCGTGGAGGGGTTTTTTTTTCATTCGCTTACTAGACTCCATGCGTCTGATCTCCTATCCGATGCAAATGCGACTGCATGCGGTCTGCTGCGGTTGTGGTGACAACCCTTCTCCGGGGATCAGCGAACCCACAGGCCACACAACCAGCCGTTATCAAAAGCTTAGATTGGTTTGATCTGTACCAACATCAGAACATGTACACGAAGTATCTGACAGCGCACTTACTTTGAAGTGGAGGGCTATTAGAGAAAAGACAAGAGCCTTGAGATCTTGAACCAGGTAGTAGAACACACGCAGGCCTTCAGGGTCCGATGATTCTGAGACGTCCTGCAGCGACCCAATTTTTGCAGTCTAGCATTGTCAGCACGCTGTGGGTTGGTACATCGTGAAGCACCTACTTCAAAGGAGATGTGCTCGCTCCCTAACCGAATTTCCAGTTCTTGACGACCGTCCTTGTTCTTTTGAGGCCACTTGGTGTCATCTTCTCTAAACACCATGTCAGCACAATGATTTTCTCGGCGTATCTCCAATAGTGCCGTACTTGAGGATTTCGCTTTCTTTGACAATACGCTTAATCTCAGCCACCAAGGTGTCGCTGACGCACACTGTCAAGCTTAGTAGTTTTATGTCGTAGGGGGCTGATCTATCCATACTCTCTTTTCGGATCAGTGAATCGTTGCGGTAGTTGGAGTTGTTTGCATAGCGTGCAGATGCGCTGCGACCGTCTCCAAGAACACGAAAGTCAAACTCTGCACCATGTCAGCGCTTGCTCACCATCAGTCATTCAGGATAATCATCAACCCAGAAATTCGTGTCCGAAGCGGCCTTGATGACCAGAGCTACCAAAGCGTTAGTGACAGGCACGTGCTGGAGGTGCGAGTAGGCTGATGTACTAGTATCGCAAGTAGAATGGCTCGTTGGTGCTCATGGCTGCGGTCACTCGTCGTCGAAGGCGACTCTGCCTTGTGTGATATTTATGTACGCGTCGGTTGGGTAGATGGTGTTGAGTCGTCGCCGCGTTTACGATCTTCGGTGGAGCACTCTACTAGTGTGAGGTGGTCTGTGCTACGACCATTTCTCGAGCAGACACCTGGAAGTATACACATGAACCCCGACAACGGAAGCGCTGTACCTTGGGAAGCAAAGAAGCCACCTCTCTGCCCAAGGCCACTTCACATCCTCATCCATTCCGCCCGGCTGCGGCCACATCAGCCCGCACAACGCTCCCTACCACCGCACTCGATCAAAACACGTAGCATCCCACCTATTCTCGACACCCAGGGAAAGTGAGCATTGACGCTCGCCACGAGAACCACGCCATTGTAGCTGGATACTTCAGGGCTCACAGGAAACCGCCCACACCAGTCACGCGCCATCATGGCGACCTTTCTAGAGAATTCGTACAGTCTGGTACGAACACCTGGCAGTGCGTAAAGCTGGGCGAAGCTGACCGAGCGCAACAGGTGCACCAGGACAATGTAGCCGATGTTCCCGCCCAGAATGAACTCAAGACTGCCCTCGAGAAGGGTAGCGACGAGCAGAAGATCGAGACCATGGTGCGCCCTCGCAATTGCAACTGCCCCGCCTTGGTCCAGCTGGCCGTCTAACAAGCCGACAGAAGAAGATCCTGTCTATCATGCTCAATGGAGACCCCCAGACAGGGCTCCTCATGCACATTATCCGATTCGTCATGCCCAGCAAGTCAAAGCCGCTAAAGAAGCTCATGTACTTCTTCTTCGAGGTGTGTCCAAAACACGATGCTCAGGGCAAGCTGCGTCAGGAATGGATATTGGTCTGGTAGGTATATTTGTGTGGAGGATACGGTACCGAGGAAATATGGCCGCTGACAATGGTATAGCAATGCGATTCGATTCGACTTGCAGGCTCCCAACGAATACGTACGAGGAAACACATTGCGATTTGTGTATGGCTGCTGACAATACTTGCTCGAGCACTGCTGATACGTTGGATAGAACCAAGCTTCGGGATGCGGAACTTGTAGAACCATTACTACGTAGGTGCTGTGGCAGCTATAATCCCAGGCGCCATGCTGACCCCAATGCTAGAACCGGTGCGCCAGTGCCTTACACACCGACACGCATACGTCCGAAAGAATGCAACCTTTGCAATTGCATCCATCTTTACACATCTCCCCGAGCTTATGCCAGATGCGCCCGATCTCCTCGTAACATTCTTAGATGACGAAAACGATCCGACGTGCAAACGCAACGCATTCGCCGCCCTCACCTCCGTCAGCCATGACAAGGCTCTAGAATACCTGAGCACAGTTTTTGATGCCATACCCAACCACGAGGAGCTTCTATTGCTCGCAGAGTTGGAGTTTATTCGCAAGGATGCCATTGTCAACCCTTCAAACAAGGCACGCTATCTCCGACTGATATTCGACCTCCTTGAGTCGCAGGTATCGACCGTCATCTACGAGGCCGCACATGCGCTCACGACGCTCACGAGCAACCCGGTCGCGGTCAAGGCGGCCGCTGGAAAATTCGTTGACTTGGCTATCAAAGAACCGGATAATAATGTCAAATTGATAGTGTTGGAGCGGGTCGATCAACTACGGCATAAGAATGAAGGCGTCCTCGATGACTTGACTATGGAGATTCTTCGTGTCTTGTCCAGTACCGACTTGGATGTTCGCAAAAAGTCACTCGGCATCGCCATGGAGATGATCTCGAGCAGAAATGTCGAAGAGGTTGTTCTCCTTCTCAAGAAGGAGCTGATGAAGACGGTGGATGAACAGTACGAGAAGAACTCTGAATACCGTTCACTGCTCATCTCTTCGATACACTCAGCTGCCATCAAGTTCCCAGAGGTCGCTGCCAGCGTTGTCGGATCGCTCATGGACTTTATCTCGGATGTCAGCAGCAACGCCTCTGCGGTAGACGTCATTTCATTCGTAAAGGAGGTTGTCGAGCGCTTCCCCGACCTCAGAGTCACCATCATTGAGCGGCTGGTATCGACTCTTGGTGAAGTCCGTGCCGGGAAAGTTTACAGAGGTGTGCTATGGATCATCGGAGAGTTTTCCTTGGAAGCCAAGGACATCAGGGACGCCTGGAAGGGCATCCGATCATCACTTGGCGAAATCCCAATCCTTGCCTCTGAGCAAAGGTTACTTGACGAGGCTTCGGATGGCAAAGACTCGTCTGATCAAGTCAACGGGAACGCAAAGGCAGCTGCTCCAACCGGATCACGAAAGGTGCTTGCTGATGGAACGTACGCAACCGAAAGCGCCCTTACATCATCGGCTGCTGCCAAGGCCAAACTCGAAGCGGTCAAGAACTCGCAGAAGCCTCCGCTCCGACAACTTCTCCTCGATGGCGACTACTACCTTGCTACGGTTCTGTCGAGTACCCTGACTAAGTTGGTGATGCGGCATGGAGAGATCTCGACGGATGCTGCACGCACAAACGCCCTTCGTGCAGAGGCCATGCTGATTATGATTTCCATCATCCGTGTAGGCCAATCACAGTTTGTCAAGACCCTGATTGACGAAGACTCTGTCGATCGTATCATGTCATGCGTACGCTCGCTGTCAGAGTTTGCGCAAAGAAAGGAGATTCAAACAGTGTTTCTCGAGGACACGCGGAAATCATTCCGAACAATGGTGCAGACAGAAGAAAAAAAGCGAGCGGCCAAGGAGGCTTCAGAGAGAGCCAAGTCAGCTGTCAATGTTGATGACGCCTTCAACATCCGCCAACTGAAGAAGAAGGACTCGGATGGCATCGATGAGATTGACCAAGACTTGGAGAGAGCTACCGGAGGTGACAGCGCGACCGAGGATCTCACGTCAAAACTCAGCCGTGTTGTACAGCTCACAGGTTTCTCTGATGCGGTGTACGCAGAAGCTTATGTCAAGGTAACGCATAGTGTTGCGAGCTGGACAAGGGCATGTGCTAATGTTTGCAGGTCCATCAATTTGACATTGTACTCGATGTGCTACTTGTGAATCAGACGACCGAGACGTTGCAGAACCTTACGATTGAGTTTGCGACACTGGGCGATCTCAAGGTAGTCGAACGGCCTTCGACGCAAAATGTCGGCCCTCACGACTTCATCAACATCCAAGCGACGATCAAGGGTAAGACAACTGTGCCTGTGTTGAGACGAGCTTGAAACGCTGACTTGACTAGTTTCATCGACGGACACTGGCGTCATTTTTGGAAACATCATATACGAAGGGTAAGGGCAATCATGTAATGGCTGATGAGGGGCTGGGCTAATGCATAGCAGTGAAAAGGGTGTTGACTCGAATGTCGTCATTCTCAACGACGTGCACGTGGACATTATGGACTACATCAAGCCAGCACAGTGCACCGAGACGCAGTTCCGCACCATGTGGACCGAGTTTGAATGGGAGAACAAGGTCAACATCAATTCCAAGGCCAAGAGTCTGCGCGAGTTCCTGAACCAGCTCATGGCAAGCACCAACATGAGCTGTTTAACGCCCGAGGCATCGATGAAGGGTGACTGCCAGTTCCTGTCGGCGAATCTGTATGCAAGAAGCGTCTTTGGTAAGTCCTGCATCCTCCAGCACTATTGGCAATGGCTAACCCAGCCCAGGTGAGGATGCTTTGGCCAACCTGAGCATAGAAAAGGAGGGAGACAATGGGCCCATTACCGGCTTTGTGCGCATACGCAGTCGCTCGCAAGGCCTGGCACTGAGCCTGGGATCACTGAAGGGCCTCAACAAGGTTGGCGTAGCATGAACAGGCATTTGCATATGGGAGGCTTGCAGAAAAGGTATAGGGCTCACTCGACGGTTGGGCTAGCATGGCTTGAAAACGAGCTACGTGATGAGAGACTAAGGTTTAATATGGCTTTGGTAGCGAGAAGACGAGAAGACGAGACTAAATGAATCAGTTCATCATCAGTCTTGGCCAATCGGCAATGGGCCTCGGCTGAGCAATGCAGGGTCCATTGGCCCATTCCCTGTCTCCTGTTGAGCACCGGACTCGCCTGTCTGATCCGCGTGTCGACGCATCTGAGCGGGCAAAGGTTATTTAACCACCCCTATCAGTAGTAGGCTGGTAATAATTGCTTTTATAGGTGTATAACGTAAGCAGAATACCAAAACCTTCGCACCTTTATATCGCCACGCATAATAGAGATATCAAGCTACAGCTTTAACTAGCTATTCTCTAAAGTGTAATGATTAGTCTAAAAATCTTTTAGCGTAATATCTCTATTATTCGTAGCGATATAAAGGTGTAAAGGTTTTAGTATTCTGCTCACGTTATACACCTATAAAAGCAATTTTTACCAGCCTAGGTTATAAAACGAGCGCCTAGCTATTGTTTTATAGCACTAATACTATATAAGTATCACAGTGCGCCACTAATGCAGACCCCTGCTCACAGGGGTGACATTTAACCCTTATGGGGGTGGTTAATATCCTTTACCATCTGAGCGCGACAGAGCGGCCGACATCAGCTTCTAATTAATGCAGCCGGTCGCAAGCCCTTGGTGATCCAGCTTTACGTGCAGCATGCTGTGTGCCCTCCGTACAATCCAGCGATAACCATGGTCTCCTCTGCTGGTGCAGGCGATGCCTTTACAGAACCTACCGTCCCTCTGATTCCCGATGACGCTCCCGTGCAAGCACCGCACCCATCAGAGCCCCACGAGCGCATCAATGCGCCCGACTCGCTCGCTATCAACATGGATGCTTCGCTGACTCTGGGCACCGATTCTCTTGTTGTTTTGGGTACGATGCAGTCGACAGGCGCTCAGTGAACCCTTTATGGCTGACATTGGACAGACGAAGCCCTCGTAGATGCCAAAAGCGCCAACTGCTGTAACCTCCCTCTTCCTGGCAGTATGCACCACCTCTGCAATGTACAGGCGCATAGCATCCGCTGACTTTTGCACAGAGAAGGAAGCTACTCGCTCAATACCCTTCTATAACATTCTTTGGGCCGAACTCGCCGACGGCGACCATGTTACTATTCAGTATGCGCAAGCAGTATCCAACAAATCCGTTCGCCCAGCCACCATCAGCTACCACGTCGATAAACCCGACAGTCAGTTGATACAAGCATGGATAGAGAAACTCCTAGATCGCGCATACGGCGCGTCGCAACGGCGGAAGCGGATCAAGGTGCTCGTCAATCCGTTTGGAGGACAGGGCGGTGCCGTCAAGATGTACAACAAGCAGATTGCGCCCATCTTTGCTGCTGCAAGATGTGACCTGGACGTGGAGAGGACGTCACACAACGGACATGGTGTAGAGATTGCACAGAACATGGACATTGACGCATTCGACGTCGTAGCATGTTGTTCTGGTGATGGCATACCGCATGAGGTCTGGAATGGGCTAGCCAAAAGGCCAGATGCTGCAAGAGCCCTGGCCAAGATGGCCGTTGTTCAATTGCCATGCGGTTCAGGCAATGCCATGAGTCTCAACTTCAACGGGACGAATGATCCAGGTATAGCCGCCCTGGCCATTGTCAAAGGTCTACGCATGTCGCTGGATCTCTCCTCAGTGACGCAGGGCGGCCGACGCACACTCTCCTTCCTCTCCCAGGCCCTCGGTATCGTCGCCGAATCCGATCTCGCAACCGAAAACCTGCGCTGGATGGGCAGCGCCCGCTTCACGTGGGGCATCGTGGTGCGCCTCCTCAGCAAAACCGTGTACCCCGCCGACATCGCCGTCAAAGTCGAATACGACAACAAAGCCGCCATCCGCAAAGTGTACCGCGCCGAAGCCGCAAAACCACCCGGTAGCAACGAAATCGCTACCACCCCTGCCCCCGACGCAGGCCTCCCGCCCCTCAAATACGGCACAAACACGGACCCACTACCGGAGGGCTGGGAACTCATCCCCCACGACAAAATGGGCAACTTCTACGCCGGGAACATTGCCTACATGTCCCCCGACACAAACTTCTTCCCGGGCGCCCTCCCCTGCGACGGCTGCCTCGACCTCGTCCGTATCCGCGGCGACCTACCCCGCGTCACGGCCATCAAAACCCTCTTGTCCATTGAAAACCACACGTTTTTCGATCTTGCCCATGTGGATTACCAGAAGGTTAGCGCGTATCGGGTTATCCCAAGAGACCAGAAGGATGGGTATATTAGTATTGATGGCGAGAGAGTGCCCTTTGGGGGGTTCCAGGTTGAGGTGCACAAGGGGCTGGGGACGACGTTGAGTAAAAATGGGCATTTGTGTGAAGCCAAGGGGGTTTGAAAGTTGAGATTTTTTTTTTTCATCTCTTTCTCTCTCTCTCTCTCTCTTTCCTTTTATCTACTTCTCCATCGCGTCCATTAAGAAGTGTGGGGATTATAAAGTTTCGTATACCAATTGTTTTTTTTTCTTTCTTTTCCTCTTTACTTCCAAAAAACATGTCTACCTTGAACTAGCGAGTGGTAGTAGTAATCTCCAAGTTGGTTGTCTTCTTCTTCTTCTTCTTCTTCTTCTTCTTCTTTTTACGACCAACTCCACCCCTCCCCCATCTCAATCAACTCACCATTCCGATTCCTCATGCCCACAGTCCAACCCCTCCCAGTCCTTCCCCGCACACACACGCCACACCTTTTCCAACCCCCAAAATAAAATCACAACCGCCCCACATTGATACCCCACAGACACACCGCTCGCTTCCCAAACGCCCCACCACCCGCGTCGCACGCGGTTATGATCACAGTAATTCGCGCATCCCTCCATCAAGAGCTTACTCAGCATTTCTCATCATGGCAGGCAAGACAACAGCTGCTTGGCGCAGCGGAAGCGCGCCGGGCTCATAACCCGGAGGACCTCGGATCGTACGTTTGTGAGCGAGTGCATGGTTCGAGTCGGGTGGCTAACGCGGGGTAGGAAACCGAGAGCAGCTAGTGGAAACGCCTGCGATTATCGTCTTTTTTTGAGATTTTAGGTGTTAGAAAATGGTACCATCTTGGTACGTGGATTTCTTGGTTGCATGGAGGAAACAAATGCTGTGAATATGTATTTTCTTCTAGATTTCCTTCTTCTTCTTGAGGCTACAAAAAAAAGGGGTGGATCAGAGGTGGTGACCAAAAAAAAAGTGGCAAGCGCCTACGAGGCAGTCACAAGCACATAACTTGTAATAGCATCCATACGCTCCTTTGTCAGTTTCAGCCCCACCTTCAACAACTCAGTCGCCACCTCTTGATCCTTCTTCTCGAGCTCCTTGTATTTTTCGCGAGTGAGCAACCACGCAACCGAGTCGTTCTCCGCAGCCACAGTACCCGTGCGGTCCGTCTCCGAGAAAAAGGGCAACTCGCCACATGTAGTGCCGGGTAGGATGACTTCGAAGAAGTTGCCCTGATCGAGCTCGTACTCTGTTCGCAGCCGGCCCTTTTCGAGAATGTAGAAGCCGTCTGGATCGTCGCCGCGCGAGTACAGGACCGTACCGGCAGGGTATTCCTTGCGTTCAAAGTAGGGTGCGACGGCTTGCCAAAAATCTTCGTTCTTGGTTGATACGTCTTCAAAAGTCTGGAGGATGATTTTGAGTGGCTGTGCAAAGTTTCGCCAGCGTGGTGGCACCACGGTTGTCATATATTGTGAGGTGTTGTCAGCCATGGACAAGGTGTCGTCGCCACTCTCGTGCATTGTTGAACGAGCGGCAATGAGTCGAGCGCCTCGTCGAGGTGACGAGAATACAGGGTTCAGGGAGCTGGCGCCAGACGAAGTGGGTGAGCCAGGCTCGTGAGTAGAAATGTCCTTGGTCCCCGAGATGCTCATGGGTGGCGTCGACTGTTGCTTCGACGGGCATCTGTTACAATGTCTGTGGAACACTTCGAGGAGTTCGTTTTCACACGATTCCAGTGCCGTGTTGAGGTCTTCGAAAATCTGGGGTGGCGGGCAGTCTTCGTCCCCTTCTCCATCCAGCAGACCTACGTTCTGTAGAGCACGTCCAACGGGATCGGAAAATGAGATTCCAGAGATGATCATCTTGACATTCTTGGTGTTCAAGATACGGTTGATACGCTGGAAGCCTTCAGAGCTGGAAAAGTCGACATCCGTAACATGAGTGAAGTCGACAATGATGAAGCTGATTGGGTTCCTCTCAAAGTTATCATCGTCGATCAAGGAGCGCATGTACTCCTCGACCGATACAATCGTACCGAAAAACAGGAATCCGCCAAGTTTAATGGCGCGGATTTGCCCTCGAACCTTGTTGAGGTACCGCGAGTCTGATCGTGGCCGGCGAACTGTCGACTCGGCAATCATACCGCTATAGGATGCACGGATGGCTGAATGACGCGAGCTTTGCACAACGTAGCTAACGCATGCAAGGACGATGCCGACAAAGATACCAACCACAAAGTCGTGGATGCCCATGATGAGGACGATGACCAGGATGGTCAAATACTCGAGCTTATGACATTTGCCAAAGGTATCCCAAAGGGCTTCTTTCATAAGGTCGATACCTAGTAGGAAAATGAGTGCACCAACTAGGCAGATGGGGATATAGCCGACCATGGCTGGACCAGCCAGCCAGACAGCAGTCGTGGCAAATGCGAGCATGACACCAGCTGCGCGGCTGTTACCGCCGTTGTCGACGAACATGACACTGTTTGCGTAGACGAGATAGTTCTATAGACGTTAGTGATGCCGTGAAACACGACTGGCTATCCGTACCTGAATGCTGCCCAAGCACCCAGAGAGGGTGTTGGAGATGCCGTGAGCGATCAACTCTCGGTTCACGTCGAGATTGTCCTCCCTCACAGCTGCGCCCAGAGCAGGAACATTGATAGGTACATGAATGATGCCGAAAAAGGATAGAGCAAACATGGTGGGGATGGTGCTAACAAGGGCTCCTGCGTCTATACTGCCAAACTCTGCTGGTTTGTTAGCAGGCTGTTGTTAAGAATTCGGCAAGACACTCACTAAAGTAGGTGTAGAATCTGTAAAACTGGACACCGGCTTCCGGCAGCTCAAAAATCCAGCCCGCATTACGCACAGACTCCAGGTCCTTGTGAAGGATTCCCTTGACAACAAGGTAGAAGATGGCAAATACAGAGACGAAGAAAGCAGGCAAGACAAACGGGCTCTTGGATAGTCGCCGCAGTACCATGATGAGAATGGCAAGGGCAAGCGGCAGCGTCCAGAGGTACCAAGTGTGGGAAGAAAAGAGCTTGTGCAGTGTCTCGAGGTCATAGTTGAGGTTGCCTTCGAGACGAGCCGACACTTCAATGCCAGTCACCATGAGGAAGAAGCCCACTCCGCCAATGCAGCCGATGAGAATGTGTCTTGGGAAGAAGCTGACTAGGTTGCCCAGCTTGAATGCGCCAAGAGCAAGGAAGATGAGACCCGTCAAAATGGAGCTGAGGCAGTAGGAGACAATGGTGGTGGCTATAATTGCCTCGGGAGGCTTGCCTTCCATCTGTTCCATGATGGAGTATGCCATTTTATGGAAAAAGGGCACAACCTCAATCATCTCCGATCCAACACCACCCTTGAACACAGACAGCCCTAGAGAATAGCACAGCTGTGACACAATGCAGCTGACAAAGAAAATGGAGATGCCGTCTGGGCCCGTGTTGCTGAAAATGGGCGCACCGAGTGGGAACAGAATGTAGCCATAAGACAGTGCATCGAGGAGATTCAGCAGCAGGCCGAGGAACACGGCCGACGTGATCTGGACGCCGTCAATGGCACGCGAAACGAGAGAATCCTTGGTGTAATTGTCGGGGTCAGACAGCGATCTGCCAATACCCAAGACATAGTCGCGACCGACGTCGAGGGTTTGCGTGAGACGACGAGGTAGGTTCGATTTGGGTCGTGGCCCCCGCAAATCATGCGGTATAGACTTGTGCTTTTGCTGAGGGCCCGAGCGCGACAGTCTGCCCTGGGGAAGCAGAGGAGTTCGCTCCGTGTCTTGGACGACTTCATTCGGTGATGTATTCTTGTTTGGGGCGGTGTCGGTCTGCGACTTTGGACGGAAAAAGTCACGATCTTGGTACTGAGGGCCAATGACCGTCTCGGGGGTTTCGGCGTCGCTTTCCTGGTCAATGGCGTCGGTCCAGCGGCCAGAGTCCTGCGACGTGCGCCCGTCCTCACTGTCCGAGGGGATGGCGCCCAGCCTCGTGGCATACGCGTCCGAGTCGGCAAAGCTGCCACGGTGCTGTCGGTCCTGGTAGTTTTCGGCCTCGAGGGCATACGAAGCTAGTTGGGAGCTTCTCTCGCGCACGCCCTGGGACGAGTAGTGCGGGGTGTCTGCAAGGCAGTCAGTGAGTGGTGGCCATGGGTGACACGGGGGTTCGGATACGGACCAGCAAAGCCGTGTGACGTCTGGTGGGCAAAAGAACGGATAGGATTGCGCGTGTACGAGCCAGAGAGGGTGCCAGAGAGGGTGCCAGAGAGGGTACCAGAGGCAACGGACTGGCCGCGTATCCGGCGTGGAAGAGTGTGGCCGCCATTCTCGGCGTGGGCTTGGTCTTGGGCAAAGTCGGCGTCGCTTGTGTTGTCGCCAGTAAAAGGCAGCTGGGGTTGCTGCTCGGCGGCGGGCGCGTCGCGGGCAAAGAGACGAGAAGGCATTGCGGCCAGGTCAGAGGAGAAGAAACGACGGTCGGGTCAAAGTCAGCAGGCCATGTCCTGGGCGAGCAAAGTTTAAGTGGAGAAGACAGAGTCCAAGATTCATGGAAAGGGCGCGGTCCAGGTGGGTAAGTGAATGAGCGGGCAGGTGCTAGGAGAGCTATCGGGGCAGGGCGGATGGTGGATGTGGTGGATGGACGACGGCAGCAGCAGCAGTCTCGCAATCGCCTGGAGATGGCACGCGATTCTGGCATCTGCGCGCCGTGGTTTCGCGGGCCCAGTCAGGTATCATGGTGAGGGATCGCAAGATAAGCAAGGGCGGCATGGCTTAGCCAGGAATGGAGCTTACCTTGGAGAGGGGCGGGTGCAATGGCATAAAATTTTGGCGGAACAGCGTGGGTCGGGCAACCTTGCAACGGCTACCGGTACGTCATCCGCCGCTAGCGAACCCCTGCCCCGGTGCGGCCAGTGTCACTACGTCCATGAGATACGCCGTTTGCCCACGTCTTTTTCCATTCCATCCCATCCATACGCTTCCATACCCCGCCGGCTCGCGATATGGCGTCAACCGACACGGCACCTCGACAAGACATGAACCCATGAAGCAATCCTATGATTCGGTTCGTCCAAGGATGCATGCATGCATGCACATGCACTACGGCGGAGCGCGCCGGGGGAGACAGGCTGTTGCATCCGCCTCCACTCTGTAGGAACTGTACTTTATCCATTGGGCCCATACGTAAGTATCCATGCACATCCAAGTACGTCTGTGTATACATCAGTCCGCATACTCATACAGTCGTCATGACAAGAAGATCGTGTCACGTTCACGTCTTGCCATTGTCATTGCATTGCTGCAGGGCCATGTCTGACCTACTCTTTTTTTTTCTCTTCTGCGCTAAACTCAAACTAGCTGGGTGTTCAGCCCGTGGCAACTTTTCGCTCAACTTTTTTGCCTTGTCCGCAAGCAGGCTCCGTGGCGGCCCGAGAATGCTCTTTGCGTCCCTCTGCTCCACTTTACAACCACTGAAGAAAAGGTCACCGCAGAGTCATTAGCCTCAACAGGGCGTCGGGTAGGGTCTAGACGAATAGTATTGCAGCCCTTTGCCGCCGCCACGTTCGCCAACGAAAATCGCGGCGACAATTTCCCTGGATTTTATTTGTATCGTACAGACTTGAATCCACTGTTATTGAAATTTCCTGCAACAATCCTCTCAAGTGCATGGCTGTACAACAAGACTTCCTGCACAGCTTGAGCAATTGATCATGGAGACGATTACAAGTTAATAGTTCATCAAGCTTGTACGTACTATGGATGGTATATCCATAGAGTTCCTTCTTGATAACGACTTGGCTGCACACCTGCAACCACACCAACCGCAATGCCAACAACAACTTGTGTCGGAACTGGCAAAACACCATTGCCGTATCCGGCTGCAGAGGAAGGGTGAGTAGCCGGCGATCCAGTCATGCCTGTTGCAGGTGCCGTTGTTGTTGTGAGGTTGATATCAGTGCTGAAGATGCCGAGGCCACGGTGCGTCTTACTTACGCCACGTAGTAGCGAGTCACGTACTTGAGCATATGAAGAATGAAGAGAGAAGAGACCACGGCGTGATGTTGCCCGAGTAGGCAAAACAGCAATCGTGCTCTATCTCGTTCCTTCCCTCCACGACAGCCAAGCACCAAGAATTAACCCCAACAATCTCCCGTTCCATCCCACGCCTTGCCCAGCTACCAAATCAACTCACCCAAGGGCGATGTGACATGCTATACCCCTCCATAAGCCCCCTCCCCCTTCCCCCAACAAGCCCGGAAACCACCACGTCCACACTTGGTTTTCAACCCGAAAGCAAGTCGCCAGCTCCGCCAAGCCACCAGGTCCAAAACAGGCAGGTGGCTAAAAATAGGTAATTTGTATGCAAACGCACGTGGGATGGGACGGCGGCCTACGGTAGTGGGTAAAGCTCCCGACAGAGAGACTAGCCTGGTGCGATTGCTGTCGCTGTTGATCATGTCTATCGGGACATGTGGGGGGGGGGGGGGGGGGAAA